>VTPC01002663.1:82753-169983 GCA_011009095.1 Ignelater luminosus | reverse complement strand
AATAGTTTTTGCACTGTGGTACACAACAATAATGCATTGTATTCTCGTTTTCAAATGGCAAATATCGCAAATATCCTCAAATCAGTAAATTTGTAAATTGCCACCAGAGTGAGCTGCGGTTATTTAAATTTCCCAATTATCAAACGGCTACCTGCTTGCCAAGTGTTAACCCACTACGGTTCAAATTCTTTAACATGAAAATAATTTAATTTCTTTAAAATCTACTTTTCTAACTTATGGTTCTGTGTCATACACATTAAAAAAGGAATGATAAACGATCGGAAAAGACTATAACTCTTGTAATAATGCTACATTACTAATAAAACATATTTCAAATAATTCACTTTCGGATTTCTAATTTGAGCTTTCTGGACGACCGTGCTGCAGTGTGCAGAGCCCCTTACTTCTACTACGGACAACGGTCATTTCTTAACTAGAACTGTACACTACAGCACTTAATCCTAAACGGGTCTAAATTCAAAAATTGAACTATATTATTATGAATATCAGTGGCGTAACGACCGCCCCGCAACCCCTGCAATGCGAAGGGGGGCAAAGGAAAGGGGCTGCCCCTACAAGGTGAATCTCATTGCTTTCATTATTTTCTTTCAACTCTGCAATGAATCGTTCATTTTTTATCGTTTTATCATCGTCACTTTATGAAATAGCAACAGTAACTTTCTAAATTGTAGTACTTTTCCAAGGATTAATAAATAACCAAGGTAGGGTTTGCACGTGTTTAAATCACGGATGCAAATTCCATTCAGAAGAACGTCTTATTATTTTTCGATAAGTAAGAGGTTGTAAATCATGGAATATGAAAGAATTTTTGATACAAAGAAACCTCGAAACTGTAATACGATAATGCACTTCTCAAAAACCCTAATTATTGTCTTTTCTAGAAATCTATAAACTGAGAATGGTCAGTTTCTTCAACGAAAAGTTTAGACTGCATGTTGTTAATTAAATCTTATACAAAGGGAGGGCACAGTGAGTCCGTCGCCGATCTCGATGAAATTTTTACTGGCGATTCTACATCGAAAATAAGGCGACACGTATTTTGCCGTTCGTCTAAATGGGTTTTTCGGGCCTCCCAAAAAAATTTTATAGGTCGAAAAATGGCTAAAATTGGCTTTCACGAAACTGGCGCCCGATTTCAATGAAACTTTTATGGGTGTTTCTGCATCGAAAAATATTAGACCCGGGGTGTAGGTATAGGGGTTTTTCCTTATATGTTATTTCAGTATACGCCCCAGGAAGGTCAGAATAAAATTCACAACAAAAAGCGGAACAGGCATTGCATAAATAGTTTGTCGATAGGGTTTATTCACTATTCCTAAATATTAACAATATTATAGTGATTGTTTTAATGCAATAGTGCATATATGATTTAATAAAATACAGTTTTCTGCTTTCTTGTTAATATTTTTTTATGTAATAAACTTTCAACTAATTTCTTTCTTTTACTTAAACTTTTCCTCCGAAAACAAATAGTATTTATATTTTGAAAGCCACATGTTATCGTTACACTCATTTTGTTTGCTTTCAATTGCTTGCAGCTTTTAAAATTAAAAAATTGAAATGTTACGCTTTGCACGTACTTCGTGTTTCGCCTGGTTTCGCATTCAATTTTATGGCTCAAAGCTCATTGCCACCGCCACGAGAGGGCGCGCAGATCGGAATTTAAAGTTTCTACCGTAGCGTATACTATACAGTAGGTATATAAAGTAAGGAATAATGTTTATATTTTTTTTATTATCGCTGTTTGAAAGAAAAGCTCGGACACGTCAATTTTATCTTTTTCCTCTGGATTTTATGGACGTTAATTTTAATTTTTGATTTACTACTCTGGGACCTATGACATCATCAACTTTTTTTTAATGGAACCTCCTTATCTTTTTAGCAAGAAATAAAAAGTAGATTTCTTTCTGAGTTCAGCAATACCCCACATGTGGTATTTAAAATCAGTAGGTTTAGAGATATAGAGGATTTGACGTGTAAATTGAACTTTAGATTTTAATCTTTTAATATCTAGTATCAACGGGATGGTGCACCACCACATTATTCACTTCGTGTTAGAGAATACCTAGATGAAGTCTTACCTAATAGATGGATAGGAAGACGTGGTCCAATGGAATGGCCGGCTAGATCTCCTGATCTCACCCCACTTGATTGTTTTTTTGGTTTTATCAAATATAAAAGAGAATATTTTGAGAAGCAATAAAGCGATTTAGTACATACATAGCATAACGTGTGTTTTGCTTTACTTTTTTCATCTACAAATAAATGAATTTCAGTAAAACACGCATAAACTTGAGCACCGATCTTGTTATCGTTGCTGTATCTGTCAACTATTGCAATCCTAACAATAACTTAGTACGTCACTCTGACCAATTACATTCTCCGAATTTTCTAGGAGGCAAAATACGAAACTGAACAACTCCGTTCTGACAATAGTAAAGCACTCGTCGTCAGGAGAATGACATAGAGGGTGTTCCTAAAAAGTCTGTACAACGCCTTACCATATATTCCTCACACCAAAATAGCACGATTTAACCAAACCTACCTCTATCCAAAAGTGCTCCGTTAAGACGCTACAGAACGTTAAGATCTAAAAAAAATATTTCTGTTTCAGGAGAGGCGAGCTCCCTATCTGGTTCAGGCGAAATCTCGTCACGTACATCAATCTCAGGTTTGGAGGATAGCGCCTTCACCACTGCATGCCACACTCAGCATGCAGCGCACAAGAAAAACTAGGAGCATTTACCAAAAACAAACCGTCAAAGGTACAAACATAATTATTAGTGTGGACGGCGTTTGAGGCACCTCAGAAAATGTCTCGTTTTGTGCAAGAAGCTGAGTCAATAGCAACACGCCAGCAAAACTCAACATTTTTATCGTCACACGTAGCAGTCCAGAGAAATAGGTTAGAACATATTTATGACCAAATCAAAAGGAACTGAAAGAAGTCAGGACGTAGCAGACAGAAAGTTCCAATTTTCGTCATGGTGACAATTTGAGCATATTTGATGTATATCTCCTAGCCGATTTACTGCAACGAGTCAGTTGTAGCAGTGAAAGACACTACAAGGGATAAGGATTGTTTTGGTTGAATAGTATTCGGCGCCAACCCGTGCCCAAAGTGTCCAGGTTAGTTCAAACTTGAAAAAAATCGGTATTTAACCTTATCAGGTATTGACATAAATGCTTAGACAACAAAACTGTTGAAATCACCAGAGAAAAACCGAAAACACCGAAATTCAGTTTTTCGGATATTTTGGTTCCACGGGCATTATTTAAACTTTTTTACATCCGAATCTGTTGAAACTTACCTTAGAATTACTCGTTTTATCATCCAAGATCAAAAAATACTCATGACCGAAATTTCACCCAAATTGGGCATAGTGCAACGGACCGACCGGATTTATTTTATTTATTTCTCACAATACTAAAATGTAATTGTAAAATTAAGTTTTAATTTTATAGGAAATGTAATGATTTGTTTTGAAAATTTTATATTTATTACCGTTAGGAATTTAATAAGACTTAAGTTAAGGGAAATAGCATTCCAATCTCTTACACTTTATAAAATGTATTTCTGTCGTCACATCCGATTTGTTAAAATCCCAATTAAAATATATACTTAACCATTATAATTAAATAATAAATGAGCCGAGCAGTAAATTATCCCCCACTAACGCGTAGTCATTGGCGTGGGGGGACCCGCCGGGTATATAAGCAAATGCCCCACCGCCGGACAGGAGTTGCTGTCTTCCAGTCCGGCGAGCAGACCAACAACCGAAGAGTCCCAGCCAGCTGAAGTGAGTATCGACAGGATTAGTAAATACCCGGTAAGATATAAGGGTGCCTTACCCTTCTTACCATTGAACCTGTATTCCGCAACCCTAACTCTCCCGCCGCCTTTCCTCATCCTTACCCGGAACGTGAGGGGCGACTATAGTCGATGTCATGAGTGGCGGTCCGTCGCCGGTCGCCCTCACATTTACTGCTTCATAGCCGGCGCTGTCGCGAGTGGCGGTCCGTCGTATCCGGGCTGCACCGTTCCCTGTCTACCAGATCACCCCTTTTGGGCACCAATCCCGTTCCGATACCCGCTTGATCAACCTTCGTGGCTTGCACGTGTATTTCCCCGAGTGGTTGCACGGCTTAGGTAGAGTTCTTAAGGTAATATTAGTTGCTTTGCTGTATCGATTCTGGTGTGCCGCTTGCTTTTTAATAGATAGTGTCTGATACATTGCTGTGTTTTATTTATTATTCATGTAGAAATATCTTTCTAGCCGAAACTGATCCTTGGAGTAACCGGTCTCCATTGAAGCTGCCCGGTGAGCTCTCGCTCGACTGCCTCAAGAGCGAGGTGGGGGAGTAAACCCCCTCAACAAATCTGGCGCCCGAGTACCGTCTATCCGACAGGAAGTGCGTCACAATAGCAATAGCCAAAGAACGCTTTGATACTGTATACTTTCATAAATGTCAAAATGGAAAAATTAATTTTTAAATTTTTCATGGTTATTATTTTTGTGATACAAAGCAGTAGAACATAAAATAATCTATGTTACTCGTACATAATATGACTTTATTGACTCGCCTGTGATTATATCCTCGCTCGCTCAGCCATAAACCAAGTTCGTTCAATAAAATCCTGCATTATGTACCAGTAACATAAGTATCTATTCTTCTTTTTAAATAATAAACGAGTGATTCTAGCAATTGGAATTAAATTTGGCATATTAATATATACTGGAAAAGGGAATTTTCTGACATCAGTTTTTACTTGTGGTCAAAAGTCAATGATGCATATTCAAAAAAAGCTCAGATTTTCTAACGGTTTGGTCATACTTCTGAAACTTTTTCCACAGATGGGCATTCTTATTTCGGGCATGTTTTGCCTGTTGTTCGATTTTAATAACTGCAATAGTTTAGCAGAAAAAACAAATCTGATTTGTCTTCCGGCATGCAACCTAAAGTTTACTGGAGTTCAAAACAGTTAAAATAAAGCCCATGTTAATATGATACGTAAATTCAATGCTCTCTTGTTCTATTTATCCTAATCAATATATGGTACGCATACAAGCATATGTTTTACTATACTCTTCCAATAAATAATGGATCATACACCAAAAACCTGACCAAATATGAATTTTTCAACTTCTGAAGAAATTCTTAATACTTACAGAGAATATCAATAACTATCTAGGGCACATTTTAAATTAATAATTTTGCACATTACATTAATATTAAAATTCTTTAAATGATTTTATAGTGATACCTACTTTGAAAGTACTTTTGTAATACACGTAGGCTTCCAATACGGAGGAACTAAGAAGAACTCATAAAATTTATTGTATATTATTGCCAGCTATCAAAAAATATTATGCACCCATCAAAATAGTTTTCAGTTCTGTAAGAGCAGTATTGATGATGAAAGTGCAATTATCTGTTTTTGCATCCTTCTAAGGGGTAATATCAGTCGTCTACATGTGGTGTTTCCTGTCTAAAGCTAAATGACTGACACCTGTCGCCAAGAACAAGCAGCCCGCACACTTAATAGCGGCAACATGAACAGGCCAAGGAAAGAAAACGGCTAGGCCAACGGTCTTTCTCAAGACCCTAACGACAACTTTCTGACAAACCGTGTTTTAAAACTCAGATGGCCTAACTAGTGACAAGTTTACAGAATTCAAAAACACAGTGACAAATAGCGATATTGACTTCTTCGCGATAGCGGAGGCAGTTGCTTCAACTGACGATGGGCAATATTCCCAACTGAATGGATATTAAATCTTAAAAAGATCGTGAACGGTGGTATCAGGATTGTTAATCGCAGCCAAGTCCTCACTTACAGCTCGCTTCAAAGAAATTAAAGTTATTACCGCGGAAGGTAAAATGCAGGTGGCAGAAATGGAACTGTGAAAAGGTGAAGTGTACAGAAGATTACTGATTAGGTATATACAACCCTCCCAGAAATCAGCCCAGTCTGAGTTGCCTCAAACAATTGTGGGATCATCATTGTTTTCTTGGGGATCTAAATGCTCATTCCGTTCTCTGAGTATATGATATAGCGGTACTTGTCCCACTGATAAAGTTGTTGAACAGTTTATATCAAGTCACCCAGTGCAATTCATTGACAATAGCAGCAGTAGCCCCACATTCCTTTCTTACGGTGGAAGGATCTCCCACCCTGATGTAGTCCTTGCTCACTCCGCCATCTCCTAAATGCTCAGTCACTTCTTACTGTCAGGACCCGGTAGTTTTGGACACAAGATACTTTTAGTTAACCATTTAAAAAAATAAAATTACCCGAAAAGTTACTAAAAACGAAGTTAAAATGGAGTTTTAAAAAAGCCAATTGGAAACTACGCTGAAATTTCTGAAAATCTTGTGACCCCAGAGCTGATAGATACAAACGCCGACAAAGAAGTAATTACTAGGACTGCTAAGAAAGCTATCCCCAGAGGGAGAATTAAGCAAACAGCCCCATACTGAAGAGCTCTGGCGCCTGAAAGAAGAAAGAGATCAAGCAAGAGAATTAGCTAAGTGGACTCGGAACGGGAATAATAGGCAAGATCTTAAGGGGAAGAATAACTCATTCTAAACGGGACTCATACAGAAATTTTTTAAGCAAACTCGAGTTCCGAAAAGACGGGCTAAAATGATCTCACAAAGAAAAGTCCTTTTGTCAACAGTGGAAGGCTGCTCACATCTGACATCGAAATAGCAAAGTTCTTCTGAGATCACTATGAAAACATAAGCAACCTTACCCTGAAAAAAGAGAATGGTTCCCCAGAAGGCAAAATGACGCACTATCCGTGCGAATGGCGCAATGCGGAAGTTATCTCTATCCCCAAAAAGGGCAAGAAACCAAAAACGCCCGCAAATTTTCGGGCCACATCTCTAACAAGCGTATTCTTTAAAGTTCTTGAGAGAATGTTGCTGTGCAGGCTACAAGTAGTCATTTAGAGGAACAAGCTAATATCAAACAAGCAAGCAGGCTTTAGAAAACATAGAGAGACAATAGAGCAAGTTTCCATGTTAACTCAGGGGATTAAAAACTGTTTTCACCGCAAACAGAGTACTCTGGCAGTATTTATCGATTTTAAGACTACCTCTGATTGGGTATGGAGGAAGAAACTACTTAGTAGTTTTGTACACAGCTAGCTCCTCCTTTGTCTCACAAAGGTATATACGCGTAAAGTATGGCAAAACTCTCTTTTAGTACAGGCAGACCAGGCAATGGCTGCTTCAAGGATCTGTCATCAGCTCTGTTCTTTTTAATCTAATGATCAAAGATGTTATAGCTGCAGTCCAGAATATTCCTGGTATTCAAGCTCTACTTTATGCAGGCGACTTAGTCATTTGGGCAACCAGCAGTAAGATAAAGGTGTTAGAAGTGACCATAAATCAAGCTTTAGTCCAACTGTCATCTTGAGTTAATGAAAATTAACTAGTCGTCAACCCAGAAAAATCGAAATTCGACTGTCTACGAAGCAACAAGGAGGACTATCTTTACTCTACGAGTCCAACCTCCTAAGTGAAATTAAAGCCGCTACTTATTTAGGGGTTCAGCTTGACACTAAAATGAAGTGATGAAAGTGTGCCGATCAGCTAGCACAGAAAGGAAGTAAAGAAAAGAAGTTACTGAGTAGACCAGCAAGAACGAAATGGTGAGCCACATCGTGTATGTAAGACCCGTATGGGAATAACTGACTGCCACAGCCCCCAAGACAACTCTGGAGAAGCTCGATAGAACTCAGAACTAAGCCCTGAGATTGATAACTGGGGATCCCAGCTCTATCCCTATTAACGCGATGAAATTGCAAACCAGTGTAGATCCCCTATCGGTAAGAAGCGACCCGGCAGTAATCGCCTGGAGATGAACTACTGGAAAAACTATAAGCCGCTGACTTTCACTACCCTTCTCAGAATACGCAATTAGGGGTGTTTTGGTAAGCCACTTACCTAAGGCGAGGTTGGACTTGATCGAGCCGATGAATAAAAGTGAAACTCCACCAAGCATTCAAAGATCCATTGCTCTAGGAATCATTCATGAAAGATATCCAGCCACATAGTGGATCCACGTGAACACTAATGGCTCGGCACTTGATGCTCGTGGTAATGGGGGCGCAGGAGTCCACGCAAAAAATTTCCAGATTTTGCAGGCAGCGAAAAGACTGCTAAGAAGAGTACTAAAGGGTGAGGTGAAAGTGGTAGTCCTCCCTGTTGAAGCCCAGTGGCCGCCTACCTTATGACGTTGCCGAATAAAAGTAAAACAGTGCGAAAATGATTTCTACGTCTAGAAACTTACCGATTTGGATTATCCGTACCTTAGGTTTTATGACTGTTTGCTGCACATACCTTACAGACTGGAAATTAAATCATACATAGTAAGTTTGTTCCTATACATATTATAATACTCATAGTATAATAATAATAATAATAATAATAATAATAATAATAATAATAATAATCCATTTTAATTTTAAGACATTGATAAAGATTTAACAACGAAATTTAGTGTCACTTTAGGCAACTAATAGTGGATATGAAATCAAAACAGATGAGTTTGAGTTATATTCGTACTTCTGAGAAATAAGTTCTACTGTATGACCGGTACTATATGCCAATCTCCGTCTATAAGATTTTAATACACGGATCGGAAATTATCATCCACGCTACGCTTCTTATTGGAGAATCGTCGGAGGAGGCTCAAGAAGCCAAAAATAAAGATTTAGGGAACATCATACGAGGAAGATTCCCTATTTAAAAATTAATGAAGACATTTCTTCGACTGCTTTTAAGCCCTAATCCACATTTAAGTTTGCTTGCCAGTGCAGAATCTACAAAGAAACACAATCTGTATCTCAAAGTGATCGATCTACTAAATATCTCAGAGGAAGAGTTGCTAAAAGAAGATAATATAACATCTTTTCAAAAATATGTTAGCGTTATAAGAAATTAAGTAGTAACTCGATTTCTTTTTGTAGTATCTCCATATAAAATGTACATTCCTAATATGTTGAGTTTAACTTGGAGATAATTTTATAATAAAATCTAACACAAAATTAAAAAACAAAAATTTATATTTAAGATTTGCTGTCGTTCTATAGAGGCGTTAAACGTATAAGGGGTGATTATGCTATAACTGCATTCACCAAGGTGTCTATTCTAGAAAACATTTAATAGTCTCGATTTCAAAATTTCATTAAATTGCTCGTAATACGGTATCTTCACTCTTTAGCACCACAGACCTAACTAAGTTTGGACCGCAAAAAAGTCAAAAACTTGTGAAGTCTTCAAATTTATCGCCATTCTGGCAACCCTGGTTGCAGTTGTTATTCGCCCCTTTTTGCTAGCGGTTGGTTAACAATTTTTGTTAATAGTCGCAAGACTATTACTGATTTATTAGAGCATGACAGCTCAGAAATCTATTAACAGTAGCATAAATAATTACAAAAGCGATTGCTTATGCTTGGCCGCATCAGCCCTACAATCAAGGAATGTCACTTTCTCTTGTATTTTTATTTTAATTAAAGAAAAACAAAGGCAATACATATTTACAATTAAGCCATTACGTAATTATTTATACTATTTGCTAATTTAGGAAATATACTACTTCAACCTTATAAAGAAGAATACGATAGTATTCATTTTCGAAATAATATAATATTGCAAAAAAAGCAAGGAATAATTCCTAGCTTAAAATATCCCTAAATGTATAAACAGAGATAAGATAATGTTCAATTCTATTGATTGTATAACTTTCCTTGTTGTGATAACTGGTGATAAGTACGTAATAACATAAGTGTTTTCCTGTGTTTCCACGAAATATCAAGCTATCATCACATTTACTTATTATTACTTGACACTAGTAGATTGTAAAATTTGTGACAAATAAAAAAAATAAATTTGTTTTGAATATACAGCTTGTACAAAGCAGCTGCAACTTTCAAGGTCGAATGTTAGCTCGATTTAGGTAAAAGTTTCTACTTTTTTTGGTAGTACTGGGATTGAAATGCAGTTTTTTGGAATAGCTTCCTAAATGTGTCTTTAAAAAAGTTAATTGAGTCGTTTGCGGTACAAATTTGAAAAACGCATACAAAATGCATATTAGTTATTTTCGATACAAGTGCGCTGTGACACCACTTTTCAGGCGCAAGGCCGAAATTTGAAGCACGAGGCGCACACCGAGTGCTGCAAAAACGGTCGAGCGCCTGAAAAGTGACAGCGCAAGAGTATCGAACAAATTTTTTTGTATTGGTTTACCCAATATGAGAAAAAACATTAATTTACAGTAAATTTTGAGGTTAACTTTGACAGATGTCAAATTAGGTACATAAACAAAAAAGTTTATATATTTAGTTACATACCATTTTTTTGTTTATGTATCTCACAAAACGATTACAAAAAATGCATTTTTTATATGCACCTATATAGAAAATTAAATATTCTTCATCGTATTAACTTAAGAATCTTTTCTCGGGGCTTTTTAGAATCAGTGATTACGAATGCGACAATAAAAATTTGCGTCACGTGTTTCAAAATGCACTTTATGCATTTTATATGTGTTTTGTATCAAAGCAAAACCGTTTCATTAAAATAGCTAAAATGCTGTACAAAGTGGTTTTTGAGGTCACTGACAACAGATTTGATAATAAAAATTCGCTTAGGCCTCTCGAAATGCATTATTTCTGCATTTCATGCCCTTCTTTTTGTATGCATCTTTAGAAGAAATGTTAAAATTTTATTTAAAATAACTCAAAAATAATTACTTGGGGTTTTTGAAGGCATTGATCATGAATATGACAATAAAAAAGTGATATGACGTCTTTGACAAATAATATTCATTTCATTTAATGCACTGCTTATGTACATTTCTTATAAAAACGAAACATTTTTATTTAAAGTAGCAACAAAAGCGTTCCTGGGGTTTTAAAGGTCGATTATGACGAATATGATAAATAAAAACATTGCTCATTCTGTTCGCCGTTTTTGTACAATTCAGTGAATAGTAGGTATATTTAACTTTGTTTTTTTATCACTGTAATTGTATTGAATATAAAACTGAACTCATTTTGGCTAAAGAAAAAGGAGCAATTCTATTAACTGTCCTGTGCTGCCTGTGTTAGGAAAGCACGTGTTAAATAATATAAAACATTTGAAAACATGTGTTGTAATGGTTATTGCCTTCAGAATAAAGGAAAAGACAACTTTCGTGAAGAAAATAGAAGACCTTGTAACGTGGCCTTGCCTTACAATCTAGAATTTAAAAAACTAGGACCCTTTTGTTCTAGGTCTGCTGAGCTCAGGGGTAGCCTTGGGCGTGGATTTAATGAAGATTATATCACAATAAAAATACAACAAAAAATTTTAAACGTACAAATATGTTTCCCTCAAATATTGATAACTTATAAAGAAACACAAAAATTTGGCGCCGTTTGTCTCAAAAAACCTTATAAAAATTTCAACCTTGACAAAAATTTACACCTAAATTATTTTACAATATACAGTTAAATAAATTTACTTAATTAGAAAATTTTACTAAGTACACAAAATTATACTAAGAAGAAAAGCCTAAAGAAAAAAATTATTATTAAAATATAGTTTTTTTGTCTTTGTTTTTTTTCTAATACAACCCAAAACAAAACCCTTCGAAATTATTCAGAAATAAAATATTGCATATTTAATTTTTATACGAATTTTAAATGCAGTTAAAATAATTCAAAGTGAAGTCAAATTTATAGCAAATATTTTTATCAAGCTTGTCCCCTCGAATAGCTTATCGACTCTACATACAAATGCAAGGTAAAAGATTAAAAATTCTTCAAGATATTAAAAAGGATTTTTAAAATACGAAAAATTTAAATTGAAAGACAAATTATAATTTAATCAAGACAAAGCATAAATGAACCAGACAAAAAAATTTACTGGCTTCTATAATCTATGTAAATTTAGATACACAAGATTTCTTTAAATTCAAAATTTAACAGTGCTACAAAAATCCCTACTAACAAGTTAAACACATCACTAAAAAAGTTATAACACTCAAACTATTTCGGATACAAAAATTAAAAAAATTTATACTCGTTACCAAAATATCTTCATGTTACCTCCGACCGGAATTAGATGAAGATGAAACCCTAAGAAAAGCAAAGTTTGCCACACAAAAGAAATTCAATTTCGATCCGAAATTGAGTATATAAAAAAAAGATTTAATCAAAATTACACTAAATGTGTACTTAAACACAGATTTACTCACAAAATTTAGTTTAACATAAGGAAAAAATTTAAAGACCTGCAATTACAAATTATTTCCAGTGATAAGCCAGATTTATATATGTGCCCCGGATTGTCTTCTTAAATCTCTTTTCTTGCTTTACAAAAAATATAAGGATTCCCAGACAAAACTTTAAGACGAAAAATCTTTACTTCTATTTCAAATAATTAAATTGTTAAACACGGAAACTATTTATTGCAAAGTTACAAATTTTTGAAGGTGGGATAGAGCACTAATTCATCCCAAGGATGCACACAGGATCGAACATCTCAGATCCAGAGTAACTGCAGAATCGGAACGTCTAGTTTAGCCAATTAAGCCTCCATAAACGATGAGGAAGACTTCCAACTTCTAGTATGGTTTCCCAGGAATAAAAAAACCCTAATTTAGGATTTTTTTCTTACCAACTCGAAATCAATTCGAAAGAACAAGAATTTAGTGCGTAACTTGAACGCTGGTCGCTTCTCGTCTGACCTAAAAGTTATGAAATATGGAAAATGTTTCAACTGAAAACAAGAGAATGCGAACCCAGACTAATACAGTTCGTAACCCAACATTACTAATTACAATATTGTATAATCAAGGGCTTTTCTTCTACGAAATTAAGAACTACGGCTGCCAATTTCCATGTAACGGGAAAGAACAAAAAATAACCGTTACAACTTTAGCAAAGACTTAAAAAACATTCCATTCCACGTTTTCGGAGAACATAAGTGTTGCACACAACTTTAAATTCAGAAAAAGGAAAATGAAAAAGTTTAACACCGAGCATGAGACTATGTGGTTTATTCCAAGACGATGAAGCATGTTTTAATAGAATAATACACAATGCATCAAGTTTAATTACGAATATGGACAACAATTTGGCTGAACAGTACAATTCCATTGTGTGCAAGTTTATCGGAGGCAAACGTGTAAACTATGCATCAAAGAGATCATATGAAACACTATGTGAAGCTGCTTCCATTTCGTTTAATGTTGAAAGTGGAGAATATCATGGTACTATACATATGCAAAGCTGTGGTCAACAAAAGTTCCCTAGGCTGTATGAAAAAGTATATAGAAAAGATTATTAAAAAGCACAATCAAAAAGGAGGCAATTGTTTTCAAAGAAAGCAAAAGCACGTTGCCTTACCTGATGAAGATTACAGTGCAGAAGCTTCCCCAGACACAGATATGTCCCTAGAACAGTATGAGTCTAAAAGAGAACGCTTTCTAAAAGGACTTAATACAACCAAAGAACAAATTAGCTATTTAGAGAAGCAAACAAGAAGACAATCGTGAATCCTATATGGAAACAAGAGCGGAGTTTGCGACTGACCGTCTGGAATTTTGGGAACGTTTGCAAAATGAGAGAAAAAACAAGTTGCGAGAATTTAATAAAAAACTTGTTGTATTCAAGATTGATGGGCAACGAGAACACCAAATGTGGCAGTGAAAAAGAGCCTTTTGCAATACGTGAATTCGAAAACGCCTTTAATGTAAAAGTGCAACCTTGTGGCTTATTTGTCGGTTCACAGTGTCTTATTTTAGCAGCCAGTCCGGATGGCTTGGTTGGAGATGAGGCAATCATCGAAGTGAAATGCCCCGCAGAAGCGGAAAATCATACTCCAACAAAAGTTCTTAGACAAAAACGAATAAATATTGCAACCCTGGATGAGAAGGGTGGGCTTCTTTTAATGTCATACCATAGTTATTACTTCCAGGTCCAAGGGCAGCTTCTTATTGCAAGGAAGGACTATTATTATTTTATTGTATGGGCACTTTTGGGAATGCTTGTCCAAAAAGTATGATATTGATCTGCACAACTGATGCCTTGACGTAATATGCAAATAAATCTTTTCAGATTCAAAGATTTCGGAAGGATAGGATGGAGAGTAAATTAAAAGCCTTTTACAAGTGCCTGCTACCTGAACTTATTGACCCTAGACATCCAAGAGGTTTGAGCATACGAAATCCGCCACGTAATGATTAAAAAGCGAATTTTAGGCTTTGAGTTCTTACTAACCTTTGTTATACTTAATATGTTTATAATTTTGTTCTATTTATACAGGGTGTCTCCAAAAGGTTGGAACATAGCTTAACTGTAGACTCCTGGGATAAAAATAAGAAGATTTAACCCAACTTACCTATATCCAAAATCGTCTGGTTAAGTCGGTACAAAACGTGAAAGTTTTTTTGAAAAAAATTAATTTCGCCTATAAAAATAGCAGGCTTTCATCGATTTTTATAACATTGGGTATGGCATGTTTTGTGACTATAAGTCACGTATCGAGATGGTTTTGGTCTTCACCAGTAAGTTGTAAGTGTATTAAACAAAAATGTCGCAATATAAATTTGGTGATAACTTTTTAGTGCCTAGGCTGAGAACTTTTATTTTTTTTTTTAAAAAAAAGATATTTTCTTTAGAAACATGTTTTGTATCTTTGTAATTTTTGATAACGCTTGAGGTTTATCCACAAAAAAAATAAAATCTGATTAGCATTAATGCTTTTTTGATAGAAATAATCTAGGAATAATCTAATTAGCCGAAATACCTGTCTTTAAACGTCATTTGTTTGTTACATATTAAAATCACAGAAGTAAAAATTAGGTAATTAGGGTGGCATTTTTTTGTTGTAATTTAAAACTAGTTAACTAATAAACTTTGCATTACATGCCATGCCATATTATTAATTCCAACGCAGTACTTCGAATGTTTTGCGGAAGCGGGGACACTTGGTAGGTAAACGAAGTTGGTCAGATAGTGGATCAGGTATTTCTAGAGGTGACGTGGTTTTGAAAACAAAAACAAAACAAAAAACAATTCACTTGTCGATCGACAGCGATATATGTAGATATCAATTATTACTGATTATAAGGTTAACAAGTTCAAATTACTATCTAATACCTGTTGTAAGTACACTAATACCAAATTATGGTCTTATCACTGATTTTTCTATTGATCTGAATATTCAATATTTTGTAAAATTTACTTTCTTAATTATACAGTGTGTTCAGCGAGAAATGGGAACGAATGCAGATTTTAAAATTCTGAAAACTTTGTTATAATTGTATGGTAGGGGCACACATTTTGTAATAAGAAGTCTTTAAATTAAATGCATCACCGCCATGTGGCACTACCTAACTTAATTTTTTTTAAATAAAATACCCTACTTTTTATATTTATTTATAAAAATTATTTTTTTTCCGAAAAGTAAACCAGATAGGTTGGTAGTAGTTATAAGGAAAGTCATCACAAATATGTTGCAAATTCCAAAAATCGAATAAAAAGTAGGGTATTCCGTTTAAAAAAATTAAGTTAGGTAGCGCCACCTGGTAATGACGCATTTAATTTAAAGATTTTTATTACAAAATATGTTCCCCTACCTTACATTTATAACAAAGTTTTCAGAATTTTAAAATCTGTATTTGTTCCCGAGATATCGCGCTGTCCCATTCCTCGCTGAACACACTGTATATCCCTTATAAGAAAAACAAAAACACAAAGAATACACAGTGTGAAGGTCAACTTACTTTAACAAACTTATCCATCTGCACAGAAAGTAAAACCATTTTCATTTAAATATCTGATCTTTTTCTTTGGTTCTTGTCACGATAAGAACGAACAAGTCAAAGAGCTCAGGATTGTTGTCAAGGCCTTGCAAGGAGTTCGTTTAAGATTCTTTAAATACTATAGTTGAGAAAATTACCCTTAATCTGTTTCCTATTCTTTTTTTCTCCTTTCTAACACCACTTTTAAAACTCCCAGAACTGTACTGGTCTCATACTACATCCACTATACTGACTCCATTAGTTTCTGATATATTGCAGAAATAGTTTTTCTGCATATTCTTTAGAATTCCTGGCAGTTCTTAGAGTAAGACTGTACTGTCAGTCATTTTGGCATGGACTTGATAAGCTGTAAAGGATGTACTCTCATCAGACATCCAATGAGATCCGGTTTCTTGCATGATCTGAGCTAGCTAAGGTTTCTTTTCCGCTGACTGGGTAGACTGGGTATAGCATGCGCTCTCGCGGATTCTTCAGTGGCATTTCCGGATGTGCAGAGACTTAAACTTTCGTAAAATTACTCTCTATAGTGATCAAATAATAGCTCAAGTGAATAGAAATAGTTTGGGAGCTACGACCGTTTTCACAAAATTGTTCCTGCTAGGTATGCAACCAATGATTTTTCTCATTGCTCTTCTGCTTTAAGCTTACTTCTTGAGGAGGGTCATGTTGTTATGAGTACCAACTACCATCTGATGTTGCTAAGTATAATAGACCAATAAATATTCTTTCAAATTGTTTTGAAGCTTTTGAGACTAAATCCGTTTATTATATCATTAAGATTTAAAAACTATATCTCACTCTACTGTTTCAGGTTTGTAGAGAAACCTTCTACTGTTACAAATCTAGATTATTTTACGCGGATTACCTCGAAATCTTTTCTAGACAGTTACTATTTTTACTATTATTTACTTTCCAATAGCTCTACATGATTAAGGAAATAAATTATTGCTACTACTACTACTACTATTATTTTATACTGACTTCTTAAGAGTTTTCAGTCGCACTGATCAAAAAGCCTACAAAGATTATAGAACTTTAATTTCAGTACTTATGTATCTTTTAGAGTTAAATAAATTTATTGCAACCTTTAAAAGTTCCATAGAACCCTAACTCGGGTTTCTTGCTTTCAGTGCTTTTTTTGAATAACAATTAAGTGATGGATTACAAACAATTTAGTAGTGTTAACGCTCTCAGAACAATTTTCTGTTTTCTTTATTGGTTTTCGTACTACGCATTTTTTTGTTCTCGGTTTTTAGGAGGAACTACAATATTTAGTACTGTTTCTACCTTGAGTAGTTTCTTCATAGGAATATCTGGTCTGTTGTGAGTAACTCATTGGACAACGATAATACAAAATGTGATCTTTGTCTTCAAGAATTCGTGAAAGTAAGTATATGATGCGGCTTTCATCGGTTTGTATTTTAGGGTAGAAGCAACTGCAAGTAGATTACGTTGCTGCAGTGTTATATCACTTATATCTATCAAGATAAACAACATTTTTTAATTGATTGATTCTGAACTCTCGATACATCGACACGACGCACTGTGATCTGAGATTCGTTGTGAGGCGGCAAAAAGTTAAGATATTTAAATATTTTTACTGTTTATTTACTTTCTTAACCATTTTTAGAACAGTGGAACAGCGTTTATATTATTTTTAAATTAGTTAATTCAATACTGTCGATAGGTGAAGTCGAAAATTTTGTCAAGTGCGTTGAAATAAGGATCTGTTTGAGACACTGATTTATTAATATGATTATTGTAGAAGTTTTCTTGGCTCAAGTAAATGGATACATCTAAGTATAAATAAACTTATACATTATAATTGAACTGATTATCTTCAATTTATCTAACATGGCAGTTGTAAATTCACATTTTCGTAACTTTTTTCAATTCTTTGGACTAGAACTTTTTAGTTACAACTAGTTACAAAATAAACTAAATAATGTTTTAAAATATAAGTAAAAAGCTATCATTTCACGAAGTTTCATTGTCCGCCTCTGTCCGCTTCAAAAGATATGATCAAATAAAAATTGATGTGTAATAGGGAACACCATACCAGAAAATCTTCTCTAAAAAATACAAATACAAATTTATTTCATAGACTTCTGGTAACCTCTGATTCATACATAACGACTTTGCAAAAAATGCCAATTAAAAGAACTGCCACATTTTGTAACGCAGTCAAATCTTTATTAATTATGGAAGATGAAAATGACGCTTAGATATAAAATGTATATTTTATATTTTATTATAAAATATAAATAAAATATTTTAAAAACCTAAAAAACGTTGTTGGATACATTTTTTAGCGAATCAGGTACAATCTAAACTTTTTGCCGCTTAAAACACGCTCCCAGACCACAGTGCAACGCGACGATACGAGAAAAATGATTGTCAATCACGTTTGAACATTTGAAAATCATCGTTTTGATATTATTTCGGCAACAGTCTAGTTTGCGAATAATTAACTTTATTATACCAATCCGTAAAGGGAATTTTATCATCCTCGCTTTCTGTATTTTCATAACATCCGGTTATTGTTTCCTTTTCTAAAGTTTTCCAGGCTGCTGACACCCGAAATAGGCCTTTAACCAAAGTTATAGATTTTTCTAACTCTGTCATAGATTCGCTGGTATCTATAGCGCAAAGCTTTTTAAATGAAAATGTCCTATAATTCATATTGGCAATGAGACGTTGTATTTGGTGAAAAAACTAAACGAGCGGTTTTTAAATTTATTGTAGGGTGACTGGTTGCATTATCTAAAAGCAATAGCACCTTCCTTTCTGCGCGCTGCATCTTTCTGTCAAAGTTTTCGAGCCATTCCGACAAAATATGCCTTGTCATCCAAGCTTTTTTGTTAAAGCGCCACTCCAAAGGCAATTTGTCCATATGACAAGTTTTAAAGCAAAGAGAATTTTTGTGTTTTCCGATAAATAAAGGTTTTTCCTTCTCGCCCATCGTATTTGTGCATAATAAACCGGTAATTCTGTCTTTTGAAGCTTTTCTATCACTACACGTTTGTCCTTTCAAAGCAAATGTTTTATTGAGTGACGCAGAAAAAAAAGTCTAGTGTTGCTTAGCTTAAAAATGTTTTTTGAAAAACAGCTCTTAATTAATTTTCGTATTTTTTCTTTCCACTTTTCACTTTGCTGTTTTGCAAAATATTGTTTGAAAAGTTATGTTGTGTCGTTTACAAAATTTGTCAAGACAACCATTGGAAGCTTTGAATTCTATATTTAATTGTTTTGTAGCTTCTACAGCCTTTTCCTTGATAATTGGCCCCGAAACGGGAATATTTTTATTCCTTACCTAAACAAGAACATTGGCTACATTCTTTAGTTAAATAAAACCTATATTATGCGAAAAGCTTATCTTACAAAGTCTATGGCTAGCCCAGGTGTTTTTGGAAATTTATTTTTCCTCTCGCTGTTATTTTCTAAAAAACTTTTAGGAATGTCTTCTTTTTGTTTTAAAATATCATTTTTTTGGTTTTAAAAACACCTGGAATACTTAGGGTTACTTAGTTTTTGGCTTTCCGCCGCACTAATTATATACGTTTTCGCTTCCAACGTTAAACACTTTCGCTTTGACATAATGATTATTTCTTTAAGAAACGTTAAACGAAACTAAACTCAAGTTTGTAGGTAACAAGCTTCTGAAGTTATAGGATTAGTAGAATCTCCAATCAGATTTCTTCAAAAAAGGATACGTAGATTGTAAAATAAGCATTTTACGAAAATTATTTTTAGAAAGTCTTACCACCGTAAAAGCACGTATTTTGTAATATACTTAGAAAAGGACTATAAAGATGCTAAAAATGTCATTCATTTTAAAAATCAAATCTTCACATAATTAGAAATTTAACGGAGCGTAAAAGATATTAAAATATGTGCGACTGCCCACAAGATATACAAAGTGTTCATAAATGTTTTTGGGTCCAGTGGGCTGTGGAATCATGCTTGCAGCTGCATTTGTTACCTTATGAAAAACAGGATGTGTATTAGAATGTTTGTCACGTTACACGCATTGCATCGTTGTTATGATGGTTGCCTAATCTTATGTTTTTTAAGAATTAAGAAGTTAAAATTAATTGGTTATAAATCTCATTGATGAAATGAGATTGTTTAAGAGTGTAAGCATTCGACTAATCTAATAAAGTGGTAAAAAACACATTCTGTTTGATGTCGGTGGCTAAGAATAAAGAAAAATAATTTATTAATAAAGTTTACTCGTACGTTCATACCCACAACATCAAAAATAAAAACATTCAGTAGCTAATAATAATATGATCGCAATGGGTTAATTAAAGAGCAATAATTAAAAAATAACTTTTAAGAATTTTTTAACATATTATTTATTTATTCAAAAATGAATAAAGCTATCCTTATTTTACATTTTACATACATGTGATTCAGACATGCTCTTACTCGTCGTTTCTCATTTTCAAAGATATCTTGGAGTACTTGCTGATCAATGTAATGATACTGATTTGTAATTTCTTTCATCAATTCGTTTACATTCTCAATTCTTCTTTTGTAAATCGAGTTTTTTAGAACACCAACTATGGAAAAATCAAAAGGCCTCAAGTCGGATAAGCGAGATGGTCATGAAATATTTGTTCCTCTACTATTAATCCTATCTGGGAAAAAGTTGTTGCAAATAGTCAATCGTCGCTCGTGCAGTATGAGCTGTAGCTCCATCCTGCTGGAAATAGCCTCGTTGGAGTTCATTAACAGACATTTTAATTTGCTCTATATCATTCAGCAGTGACAGTGTCGTAAAAAAATATAGGACCAATAAGCCTTCTGAGAGACACTACTATCCAAAAAAACTGCTCACTTTGATGGGATGTAGAGATGTCTCAACAAAACGGTGAGAATTTTCAACACTCCATATTCTAAAATTATGCGAATCTACGTACCCAGATAAATGGAACCAGGCCTCATCGGAGTAAAGAGACAAATTCAGTAAATCGTCGTTTATATTGTTCTGAAACCATGTACAGTACTCTATTCGACTACCATAATCTGGTAGTGTAAGTTGTTGCGCAGTCGTTATTTTGTAAGGATATAACTTCAGTTGTTTTTTAACAATTTTCTGGAAGTACTTAAAGAGATATTCGTTTGAAGTAAAATTCTGCGAAGTAAGGTTTGTGGATTTTCTTCGATTACCTGTCTCACTTCTTCAACAGCTTCAGTACCCACGGCAGGCCTTCCTGAAGATTTACCCTTCTCAACAGATCCTGTTCCAACAAATCAACTAATTGCATCTTTAACGTAAGAAACTAAAGCGTTATCCGGAACATTAACATTAGGAAATAGGATTCTAAATTCATGTTTGCAAGCTTGAATAGAATATGTCCAATTTCTCTCGTGAACTACATCACTCCGGTAATAAGACATAACGATAAACGTGTCTTGT
This sequence comes from Ignelater luminosus, assembly GCA_011009095.1. Lineage (NCBI taxonomy): Eukaryota > Metazoa > Arthropoda > Insecta > Coleoptera > Elateridae > Ignelater > Ignelater luminosus. Next base: position 148,711 of record VTPC01002663.1, on the reverse strand, counting down.
TGAACAGTATAGACCATTGTTTACAATGCAGCAGAGAATAAATTTCATTAATATTTTTTAATGTTTACAGTATGTAAGAGTTTTACTATGATTACGTAGATACAGCACAAAAACAACTTTAGTCTTGAAAAAAACTTTTTCGTACAATAAGCGCAATTAGAGAGACAAAATGTGGTACAATACAACAAATTTCAGCATAAGATTAACTAAGTTGCTAAATGCAGGACAATGACATTTGCGATTGACAAATGTCAGGAAACAAATACGTATTAGTTGTTGAAATAAATCAACAAGGCGGCCCCCAAAAATTAGAGTCCATAGCCAACTGGACCCAGAAACATTTAGTAACACTTTGTACCTAATAACTTTAATGCAATGCTAAAATGTCGTCTGAAATCTTATAAGGTAAGGTAGAGTTCATCAAGTTTGATCAAAATCTAAAATCTTGGCACTCAAGTCCTGTTTGAACTGACGTGGGTAGAATTTGGGGGATGTGAGTAATCTAGTTGTTAATGAGGTGGTTTCTAGTATGTCCTTTGAGTTTTCTCTTGAGTCTCCAACAAGATATTGAGAAAAGCGATTTCGTTCTATTCGACTACTCTCTTCACAAAGCTGTCGCACAAGGATTCGAGTTTGGCATTTATGTGAAGTATTTCGGGCAGCTCACAATCCAATTAAGTAGAATTCAACATACGACTCTCTCTGCTACGCAACAATTTTACAAGTCTACTCACGGTAGCTTCGAGAAAGATGATTCAGTAATCCAAAATAAACGAGAATCTTATATGTATAAATGAGAGTACACTTGTTGTTGTCCTAGAAGAATTCTTTTTTGTGGACTTGTAGGGATGCCTAGAAATGATTAACTACCTTGGGTCTAATTCTGTGTCGCTGGAGCTGCGTCTCCAGCCACGAAAGTATCGTGAAACAGTACTGCGGCCGGCCGGCTGCAAAAGAGGACAATGACGCCTAAGACATGGTATCGTTGGCAAAATGTAGTCGCTCTCTCCGAGAATCGTGGAATATCGTGACAGAAGATGAACAAGGATAAGAGAGTGTGAAAGCGGACGCCAGCTCGCGGCTGTAGATCCAGAAGAATTGTTGATTTACTCGTGCCTAGTTTTAAAGATGTATAGTCTTCTTTATAATTTGACAATTCTAACAATTTAATTTAAACTAATCACCCGCCGCCGCTGGTAGTAGTAGTAAAGATGGGTAAGAAAGCTGCGTTTATTCGCACAAATTGGAAGGTAACACTGGCTATAAAGATCTTTTCCAAAAGCCTTTCGTGATAGGCCTTGTCAAAAGCCCATTCTATGCTTAAAGATACACTTTCCTATGCCAGGGTAAAAGTAAGAAGGATGGAAAAATGATCGTGGATGCTCCTAGCATTCTTTTCTTCTTTCTGCTGGGGCTCGGCAACTATACGATCGTTGCACTGTAGTGAAAATTGGGATTGGTTTGTTTACTCTAAACTGTCATGGCCAGGAGTTTACTCCAGACAAGGCTTTCTTATTATCTAGTATGCGTTACACTCTGAGAATCCATTATAGGAAAGATAAAGCATGTATTTCTAATGGGAGTCTGCACGACACTGTTGCCAACGTTTTGATCATACAAATGTATCGAACTTTGAACTCTGGCATGGAGAATGTTTGGCAAGCCAGTTGCTCATAAGAACCTGTACTGTAATCTCAAAATGATATGCATATTAGGTGCGTATTCGGGTTCCAAAACGCCATTAGAAATATAATAAATTTAAAAGATCTATAAACATAAATACTTAATAGTATAAAAAGAAAGCAGATTAATGAGTAATTAATAATAAACTTTAATAATTAAAATTGTAAGTTAACGCATAACAGAATTACTTACATTAATTAGTATTTTGTAGCAAATATTTTAAAGTGAGTAATAATAGATTACTCGCAAAAGAAAAAATAATAAAATCTAAAACAAAAAGGATCGTAATAATAATTGTACTGGAATTGTAATATTATGTAATGCAAACAACTAGCAAGAAGCATTTCTAAGAAAATTCATGTTAAGTACTCGTCTCTTCATAAAGCACCAAATTACACAGTTGCTTTCTCTTCTGCTTCAATAGCATCAAATTGATATTAACTTACCAGCCATTCGCATATCAGCTTTACAAATTCAAAAATGTAAATTCGGCATCATCCAAAAACTGGATTTTTAATTTTTTTAATCTTTTTTTTAAGAGTGGGAAATTCTAAAAGCATTAAACTGTTGTGAGGTGGGCGCCAAATTGTCCTTGACTGCAAGAAATTTATACTTTCTAGTTAGATCACAATCTTGTTTTAGTGAAACCACATCGTATCATATTGAGGTATGTTATAGTATTTATATTGTGTTATAATATTAGAATAATATGAAAAAAATAAATAAAATTTAGGTATTTTAGAAAGTCTTTTATTGCCTCTGTTGATACGATTTTTAAAAAATGAATTAGGTTCCATTTCAATAGTGTTAACTAATTCATTAACGACTGGTATTAATTCGTGCAATATAATTTTATTAAGGGCATTTGAAGATTTTCATTAATTATGGTTTAGTATTATGCATTATTTTAAAAATAAATCGATAACTGTGTTTATTAGTACAAGAAGGAATTTTTTTGCCATTCAATTTCCGGATTGAGAATTAATTCTTAAGGTTACAAGAAAGCCGGTCAGCGGTTCGTGAAGTGAATTTTAAACCGGCATGCAATAGTTCATTATAACTTCACCTTTATATTTTTACATAGTATATAAGATGTCACATGACATGACATTAAAAACAGGCATAAATTCTGCGAACGTCTCTACTGTTTTAAAAAAGAGTTCTTATTGATGAACGATGAACCAGTTTTATCTACATTTAGAGGTCAATGGCAATAGTTAAAAATGCAAATGTAAGAGCATTATACTATTTTTATAACCTTGTTTTATGGACGTTGCTATTTTTACACAAACAAGTTTATTGTGAAATTCCTTACTTACTTGACAAGTTCGAGCAGAATTATTTGATGGTTTAGTGATAAAATGATAGTGTGGAAAAATTGTAATTAGTATGTATAACCAAAATTTCCAGAACATTGATTATGGTTATGTTTATAATATAAGCAAAAAGAAATTTTAATTTTGTATGTTTTTATTTGCTTGCCAAGGTCTAGTAGTGTTCAGGTTCCAATAGACAATATTCGCATGCTCTAAAAATTAAGCAAATTTTATCAGGAAGGAAAGGAATTTTTAAAACGTGAAATTACTTTTAGGAAATATGCAATTATAATTATCATTATCATGGAACTAGAAATAATTTTACTATTCGTTTTTAGCGCTAATTATGGTAGAAGTATGCAGCACACTAGGACTAGAACAGTCGAGCTTTACCAACCCATTAGATCAATAAGGGTAATGCATCAGTTTTATAAAGTACAAAATATTTAAAAAAATTAAGGGGTAATAAGATGCTAGTACTGAAAGCAGTAATAACGTTTTCGTTTTTTAATTATTTCGTAAACCAGAAGTGAAATGAAATATCAAAAAAGTTCACATTAGTACCTTCATTTTTTCTACTATACCCTAAAGCCGGTTTTACAATTTTCTAAGGTGGTCAAACTTAAGAATTAAAACAACTTTTTAGTTTAAGATTCTAGAAATCCATAACGTGTCCTTTAATTAATGTACTTGATTCAAGGCAGACTCTTCCAAATGCCAGGAAATAAAATAGTAATAATATCAAATTGAACTAAAGCGGAAATGTCACCTTTCATTTTTTAATTTTTGGTAAATTTCATGCAATATGAGTCCGCTTCTCTAGCTTGAACAAATCGACAATAATCCCTCTGAAGGATACTTGATTTTGTACCAATAAATGTTAATTTACTTGTTTTCCAGCACATTAATAACACGCGTTGTATAAATATTTATTTGATATTATTAGTACATGTTAAGAAAACTATTAATAAAACGTTTTAATTTTTACTTCTGACATGACCTCTTATATACTTTTCAATACTAACAACATGCAACAACTAAAAGTCACTAACTCCAACACCCCCCTTCAATTTAATAATTTACATAACCTAACAAATTAAGAAGTTTATTAAATTGATAATTTCCGAGCGGTTTCGTAAAAATGTCCGCCTGCTGTTCTTCTGAACTTACATACACTAAGTCCACTAAATGTTTTTTCACTATATCACGTACAAAATTATATCGCACATCAATATGTTTGAGTCTATTTACATCCTTGCCGTGTTGCAAAATATATAAACATCTTTGATTATCTTCATATATCAGGGTTGGAATAAAATCGGTAGTCTTCATATTCAAATCTTGTAATAATTTCTGTACCCATAAACATTCACTCATTGTAATGCTTAAGGCAATGTATTCCGCTTCGGTGGATGATAAGGCTACACAATTCTGTTTTCTTGAACCCCAATGAATCATATTTCCATATACTTTTAATACAAAACCAGATGTTGATTTCCTGTCTTCTAAATTATTAGCCCAATCAGCATCGGAATATGCTTCTAACATTTTATGATAAGGTTTCCTATCATAAACTAATCGTAGGTTTCTAGTATACTTTAAGTATCGAAGGATCCGCTTTAGATAAGCCCATGCTGCTTCTGTTGGATTTGACTGAAAACGACTAAGGTAAGAAATAGCAAAACAAATATCTGCTCTGGTAGCTATCATTAAATACATAAGACAGCCGACTAGTACTCTATAAGGTTTTACTTCTATTAACTCTCCTTCTTGAATCTTTAACTTCAGATTGTTTTCCATAGGAGTACTTTTCATTTTACAGTGTATCATGTTAAATTTATTTAATAATTTATCGACGTAATGAGATTGATTTAATGTTAATACTTTATTATTTATGTCACGTTCAATATTTATACCTAAGAAAAATTTAGCTTCTTTCAAATCTTTCATTTCAAATTCTCCTGCTAGGTTTAACTTCAGATTGTTTAATTCCTTTTCATTATTACTAACTAAAAGCAAGTCTTGCTGCCAAACTGGAGGTTTTCTTAAACGACTACTTCTTTTATTATCTTCTTTTATTCTTCTGGGGGTCTTCATTTCTTTCGGCATCTACTTTTTTTTCTTCAGTATTTTCTTTTACAGTTTATTCTTCCATAATTGATTTTTTTATTTCTACTTCTTCTTGCTTGTCGAAACAGATATTTTGATGTGATTGTAATTGCTTGTCGAAGACATTTGATTTTTCATCAAATATCACATTTCTTTCCAAGATAATGGTTTGGTTGTTGGGGTCCCACAATCTATAACCATTATTACAATAACCAACCATAATCAATCTTCTACATTTTTTATCAAGTTTCTGTCTTTTGTGTTCCGGAATGTGACAGTAAGCAACCGAACCAAAAACCTTTAACTTTTTAATGTCTGGTTTTACATTATACCATAATTCTTTCGGTGTCTTATTTCTTTTGAAATGGAGCGACTTACTTGGAATTCTGTTCATAACATAGGCCGCTGCTCGTACAGCTTTACCCCATAATAGTTTTGGTTGACCACTATCAATAATCATTGCTCTAGCCTTTTCCAATAGTGATCGATTGAACCGTTCACTAACCCCATTTTGCTGCGGGTTATAAGGTATAGTAAATTCTATTTTTATTCCGTTGGAGTCACAAAAGCCTTTAAAATCATTAGAGTTGTACTCTCCACTATTATCTACTCTAAGTCTGGCAATTTTTAGATTGAACTGCGTTTTTGCTAATAATTTAAATTGCTTAAAACTTTCTAATACTTCATTTTTATGTTTCAATAGAAATACGATCACAAAATCTGTGAAATGATCAATGAAACTTACGAAGTATTTGTAACCATCAAATGTGGTAGGATTAATCGGACCACAAACGTCGGAGTGTATAAGTTCGAGCGGTCTTCTGGATCTCTGCATCTCATATGCAGGATAAGGTAAACGAGAAAATTTCGCTTTTATACAAGTTTCACAGAAATTAAGTTTTTTGGAACAGATATTTGGTAAACCATCTACAATATTATTTTTAAATAATTCTAATAGAGAGTTTTTGTTTAAATGTCCAAATCTTCTGTGCCAAATATTCAAGTTATGATCACTTACTGTTGTAACCATTCCATTTTCTGTTACTTCCAATACAAGCGTCAATTCATATAATGTTCGCTCTCGTTTCGCTTGCGTGATGGTAGTGTTTTGTTGTAATATATTATCCCTTCCCTTATGGAAAATTACTTTAAAACCTCGTTTTTCTAATTTACTCACATACAGTAAATTACATTTTAAATTCGGAACGTACAAGACTTTGTCTACTTTAATAATTCTTCCATTCTCGGCATACATTTTAATGTAACCACATTTTTTAGCTATTAAATTCTCACCATCCTTTGCTATAGTAATTTGTACCGGTATTTCTAAATCTTCTAATTTATAGAAGTATTCCAGTCTGTTGACCATATGTTCTGATGCCCCCGAATCTAGTATCCAGGTTATAGTATCTCGTTCTACATTGTTTACCACTTGGGACTTCTTACTACTGGCAATGAAACTAATATCATCTTGATTCTTGTTTTCTTCCTGTTCACAGATGTTTGCTGATTGATACCTTTATGGTTTATGTTGCTTCTTCCAGTGGCCTTCTGTTTTAAAACGACATTCTGAACGCTTATGTCCTGGCTTTCCACAGTTATAACAATTGTATTTAAACTTTACTTTTGAACGGCCGAATGCTGTTGAATCGTCTCGGGAACTTGTTGCACAATTTTGGTTTTTTCTTTTGTTATATTCATCCATTAAAAGCGATTTTAAGAAATCTAAGGTTAACTTTTGTTGATCTAAAGTTTCCAGAGCTGCAACCACTGCCTCATACGATTTTGGTAGACTCAGTAATAAGTGGCATACACAATCAAGATCTTCCATCTTCCCACCTGCTTCCTTTAATTGTCTAATGGTTTTTTTCAAAATTCAATAAATATACATTCATGTCGTGAGCTTCATTATATTTCATTAATAATAATTTCATTCGTATAAACAACTGGTTTGATATACTACTTCGTTCAAACTGAGATTTTAGTTTGTCATAAATTCGTTTTACAGTCTTTTCGTCTTTTATATATTCTAGCTGAGTATCTGCAATGTGATTAACGATTATAGCTTTGGCTTTCTTTTCCTGTTTCCTTAAATTTTCCTTTATCTTCTCATCTTTTCCTTCAAGTAATTCCTCTAATTCTTTAACAAGAAATTGTTTTAAATCATATTGATCTAATATTGTTTCTAATCTATATTTTCAACTTCCCAAGTTATTTCCATCAAATAAACATACTTTATAGTTTTCTTCCTCCATAATAACGTTTATTTTCCACTGCACTTTTATTTAAAAATCAGTTTATTTATTTAATTTTCCTTTTTCTTTCCACCATTTTGTTTTTTTATTTATTTTTTTTATTTACTTCCGATTTTCAGCGTGAACCTGGGCCATAACCTGTTAATTTACTTGTTTGCCAGCACATTAATAACACGCATTGTATAAATATTTATTTGATATTATTAGTACATGTTAAGGAAACTATTAATAAAACGTTTTAATTTTTACTTCTGACATGACCTCTTATTTACTTTTCAATATTAACAACATGCAACAACTAAAAGTCACTAACTCCAACAATAAATAGGTGAGCCACGGAGGATGGCAGTCGCGCTCTATCCTTTTTTAAGAGTTTTCTTTTACCAAATCACTTTTTAACAACTATTGCTGCTCTATAAACAGTAAAAATTCTTTTACTGTCTTTTTTCAATTTGCAATAGTCAAAATGACACCTGTCGAAGTGCATCATCGAGCATATTCTGCGCTAATGATGGCACTTCAATAACAAAATCTTTGAATAAACAAAATAAAATCAAATTCCGTTAGTGGCCACCTATAGGTACGAACCGAAATGTGACTCTACGTGCTGCGCTGACCCGATAGAGTAACGTACAACTCTAGTGATATTCTCAAAAAAAAAGAAAATTCATTGAAGTTGATACGTTGATTACAGTATCTAACTTACACCACTTGTCTTGTAGACAACTTGAGTATGTTTTACCTCTAGAAAGACATTTGTTTATATATTTTTTTCATGGTTGCGATCGCTTCATGAACAATAAATAACAGTACTTCCAGATTTAAACAAAACAGGTTGTTGAAGAATTGGAGACTTTAACAACATGTTGTAAGATCTTTTATGTTTTCTGTTTTTATTTTGATTGTTTCTTCGATATCTCTGCCATACAAAACTCTTCGATTTCTTTGTTAGACCATACTTTTCATAATAATTATCATTTTCGTTAAGCTTTCTTTTCTTTTTTTTTGAAGAAAGATATGTACCTACATTATTTCCGACCTTTTCAGTTTTGGGTTCTTCATCAAGTTGTGAGTTTCTTCTTGAATTGGTTCTATAATATTCGGTTCTTCATCAGAATTCTCCGCAGTTTCCTCATCTTCTTGAACTTCCTCACGGCCATTCTTAAAATCGTTTACCGTTTCCTCATCTCCTTGAGTTTCTACATCATCTCGCCAACCATAATCCTTATTAAACAAAAACAAAATATACAGTGAAATTAGGCTAAACACAAATCATTTATATTTTGTTGCTAGAGACTAATATTTTTTCGCAAAACACATTTCTGCATTGTGCAAATTGAACATGTTATTAGAAACTTACGGCAGAACCTATGATGATTTGTAATATATTAATTAGAGTTTCTATTTACCTATTTTATAATTTATTGGCGCTAATCTTTGAAAAATAACACAGGAAAACACATTCAGCAAGTAAACAAAAACCGTAACATAACCTAACGTAGTACGCGTTATTTATAGATTTAAATAAAGTGTCTATCTTCAATGTATAGATGGCAGTGTTGTTTATACAGGTTTAGAGTTCCTACGGTTCCTACATAATATTAGTTACGAGTTGGGACATGTGGAACCAGAAATCCCAACGACTTGATTTTATTAGGCATTTGTTTTCAGTTTTTTGACTTTAGCATGGCATGAGTCAAACAAACTATAAAACGTTAGATTCAAGGTTATGTTTATTAACAAAATTATAATAACACTCAACGTATTTAATGTTGAAACCATGGAGAAATTAACAAATTTATTAACTAACTAATAATTAGGTACAAACTAAGGCAGGACCCTCACAGAATTATTTCTTGGATTGTCTTCGATAGGTCGCGATAGGTCAAAATTCCAAACAATCATATTTTCCAGTCGTTCTCTCACTACATCGATTGGTCGTAATCGGTCGTTTAAAGTTGACTTACGGCAGCCCATCATTTTAAACATGTTTGAAATTTGACTCATTCTGACCTAAGAAGATAGTAGAATGAATGTAGTGCGCATGCACTCTCGCATCAGAAAAAGAAAATTAGATTTTTAAAAACAGCTGTTTCCACAGTAGAACTATCACTATCGTTACTATTATTATTAGTATTTATTTTCTTGCTATTATGGTTGTGATGATGATGATGATGATGATGATTCTGATGATGATGATGATGATGATGATTATGATGATGATGATGATGATGATGATGAATATTATTGTTTATGTATTACTTTATAAACAATGCCAGAATCATCACCAGATTTGAACACTTTGTGAGGTTTATGTGAGGTTAGATTTAATTAATTTATAGAAAGATAGCGGCAAATTCAAAATTTTGGTTGTAGAACTCTTTCGAAAAGTTCTAGTCGTCTGTTTTGGTCAGCGGTTAATAGTTGTCAATCGAAGACTATCGAAGGTTTGTGCAAGTCCTGCCTAATTACATATAAATTTAACATTTTACATTTTTGCCAAATCTCTCGTTGCAACACTCTTATTTGCGTGCTTCTGCTATTTTAAGGTCTTTTTTTATCTCCTGTTCAATTTTTGCGCTGTAAACTCTGCTCCTAGAAATAATAAATCTACTACTAAGCTTCTGTTTTATGTAATGACATGTGGGATATGTAATTACCACAATTTCTGGGTCTAGGTTTATATTATTTTTAAAGATTTTTATTAATTCTCTGGTATTAGAAGACAGATCTAAGTATTCTTTAAAGTTAGAAATATTCGTCCCATATGTTTTGCTCTATGTTGTTTAGTTCTCTTTTGATTTTAATACAGTTGTTGGATAGTATAATACTTTCTTTGTTGATGTCATCCTCATCTTTTTTTACATAATTGATAAAATCCAAAAATTCATCTAAAGGTTGCCTTTCATCTTCTTTGTAGCTGGTTGATGTCCTTGAATTACTTAGATATTGTGCCACACATAAATTTCTTAGATTTTGTTTGAACTGGTATGGGGTTGGAACAGGTTGCTTATATCTTAACTGAGAGAATGCATTCTCCAAACGGTTTTGGGAAAATTTAATTGTTGTATCTACATGCCAAACCGTCACCAATGAACTACATATATTGGTTTTCATCGTTGGCTATAAATTTTAATGATTAATAACATTATAAGAGTTGTTCACTTTCATTTTATTAAAATGACTTATATTTAGAAGATCAGATTTTAGTTTTGGAGCAAATCTTAGGTCCATATCATCTTGTAGATTAGCTAAATTGCAAATGTAATTTATATTAACAATCTTTGTAGGTAATTTGTACTGTATCTGTAAATGGTAGGGTATTTCTAAAATCTTATTTCTGTAACTAATGCTTGTTTTATATTTTCAAATAAATGCGGTACGTCTGTCAAAAAACACAATCGTTTAGAATTGGTATATGATTAATTGTCTTTGAATACTTTCCCGCTACAATTCCAAATGACTTCCACATAGCCTGATTGCTGGAACTCATATCATTGACCACGGCATTTAAGACCTATATCGCTTCCAGATCGAACAACTGTTTTTACAATATCATACAATACACTTCCTTTCATACTATTTCTAGTGAAATAGTATTATGTTACTACTTGCTTCCACCTCGAGGTTATTCCTGCTAACATCACAACCAATACACGACTAGCCAATCCATGATGTTCAGGTAAAGTAATATTGCCAATAAATCTTCCCGAAAACACGTAATAATCTAAACCTTCTTTTAGATCAGTTTCATTCATAATTAATATACATTTTTTTTAAATTGATTTATTAAACCTACTTTAATCTTTAAAAAGTCAAACACTTTATAAAGAATTTCACTTTCCAGTTTAAGATTTTGTAATCTCCTGTTCGAAGTTCTAATTGAAGGATAAGGTAAATTTGTTCTTAATAAATGATCTTTATTAAAAATAGATTCTAGTCTCGATTTCTTCTTCCTTCTTTCTTTTATTAATTTATGACAGAATTTTGTTATTTTTTTTCAAAATTTGGTTCTTCAGTTTAAAAATGATATTTTTCTCTTTTTGAAGTTTCAACTTTCTGTTGCTCGACAATAATATAACAGTCTTCCTGCTGATCGGTGGTATTCAAAAACTCAAATATTGTAGGAACCGCATTGTATTTTAATATATTTTTTCCACTTTTCTTAACCCATTGATAGTAATGTGTTTATTACATAATCTACTACTGGTGTTGTGCTTTTCAGTTTTACTATTATTGATCCAAATTTTCCTGAGTTTTTCATTTTTTGGACACCAATGTAAAAAAAAGTCTTACTCCGACCTATTTCTACACATAAATGCTGAACAGCCGGTCATAATAAAACCGTTTTACTATGTTTTCATCGGACAAATAAAAACAGTATGAAAGGGCAATATCAAAATGACAAGCAATTCAAAATTAAAATTTAAAACAAGTATTCCATGATATTTGGTTCCAACTAACAACTCAATAACAAGTGATTCAAAATTGAAATTGAAACAAAGATTCCATGATATCTGGTTCCAACCAATCATGTCCTACTCTTCTTACAGGTTCAAAGCCAGTTGTTGTGATATAAAGTACCGACACCAAACAAAGGACGATCGTAAATTGAGCTCAATAACGATCTTTTCTTCGCTAGAGACGCTATTGTTCCACTTCGAATTTGACAAATTCAAACGTTAGTTCATAAGATTGAGGTTATTAAAATTTAAACTTTAGAAAAAAGTAATTATTAATGCCCTGTTGTTGCGCATTAAACGCGTTGTCGGAAACTTAACTTATATTTCTGATCTGATCATACAAACTGCATGATACACGACCACTACGAAATCGATTTTACATCAATTTATAAACAATAACTGTAAAAGTGATGAAGATGACTACGAGGAAATAGGAAATACACGTTTGTTTTACAAAAAATAAAGAATAATACACAACAATAAGGCAATGATAATTAGGTTTTTCTAATATTTAAATTCTAATAACCTCAAACTTATAAACTGACGTTTAAACTTGTCAAATTTGAAGTAGAACAACAGCACCTCTAATGGAGAGAAAATCATTATTAAGCTCAATTTACGATCGGCTTTTGTTTGGTGTCAGTACTTTGTCTCACAATCAACTGACTGTACGGGTTATATTAAGCGTCCGTTGAGTTGGACAGTGTGTATTCAGAGCCGAAACTGCATTTATACGTGTATTAGTACATGTAAAAATCTATGTCCATTCTAATGGAGAGTATGACTAAAAGGGTTAACTGTCTCTATAGCGACAGTAGTTTCAGCGATAGAAAAAAACTCAAACTCACCCTTTTATAGACTATTTTTGGCTTTAATCTTTCTAATTATTGTAAGTAAATAACTTTTGTTGTTTTTTTAAAATATGTACAAGTCAAGCTTAAGAGATCATAAAAGTAAATTAATCAATATAAAAATAATAGTTATCTAATCATAAGAATTAAAAACCAGGAAGAAAGTTCAAGAATTTCAACACTTCTCTCGCCCAGATTATTTAAGTTGTTGATTTCTTCATACTTTTGATAACCTTTTTGTGTGTAAATCCACCTTTTTAATCCCTATTTGTATTAAGTGCCTAAAATTTATCTGATTCTATTCAATATTGTTCTAATTTCATAATCAAAACATAAATTTTAATAATCTTGTTAACATACGAGGAATACTTTAAAAACCGGACAATGTAATTACATGAACTTATTTCATCTTGTACTAACAAATATTTCGAGATTTATGTTTGCAATTCTAGTTTTCTTGGTGTCTCTATGAATAAAGTTCTACTATGCATGAAGATTAGTTGTTTTGATGCCCTTCTAATAGTAATCTGTTTAGAATCACGCATTAATTACCCGTTTTCATGCTGCTGAATAAATGCAACCTAACTTAACAACTCATCTAATATTTAGATTTTTGGAAACCCTCGTATACTACAAATTATTTATAATAAACAAATATTGCACTTAAGATTACAATGGAAAAAAGTAAAGCTACCTGTCGAGAAAATTGTTTTTCCGGTGGATTATAATAAAATATAACGAAGATAACAATCTTGTTGCTAAAGTGCCCTAACTGATAAATTGATTAGGAGTTGCCTTAAATTGCCGCTTCCGAATCCAAAGATTGTAGTATTTGAAGTGTCGAAACAAGCAGGTAAGTCTTAATTTACATAAATATTTATCTCAAATAAAACAAAAATTGCTGAACAAATTCAACTGAAAAGAATGGTGTTTACCTGTCGCGTCGGTCCTATTATTAGATTATGTTCACTTGTTTTATATTGTATTCAAATTAGTCACATTCTTTTATTTTGATGTTTCGCTGTCTCAGAAATTCTATAATATCAATACTTTCTTTTGTTTCTGCATTTAGCTTTAACTTTTAGGAAAATGTTTATTCGTATATATTAAAAGTCTATGGAATACTAAAACAGTTCATAACGCTTTATAAGCTTTATTTATAAAACAAAGTGACGTTTTTATATTGTGCATTATGTTTTCCTATTTATTTCTCACACTCGTTTATTAAATAACATTGTTTTGCACGAATCGATAAAAAGAGAATATGAACTACAGTTCACATCATTATAATCGTGACAACAAGAGCTATTCAAAACAATTTTCAATTGTTTTTCCGCCTATTTAAAAAAATGAGGTTGATGGTGGTTACTCGAAACCAAAACGTTGTACAGGAATTTTGTTAGCATATTTTAATAGAGAACAAAAGGTGGCAATAGAAAAGTGGTTTTAGTTTTCCGATATCTCTTCAAATAAAGGAAAGAAAAAATAATAACGAAAATCGAGAAATCTCCTTTTTTTAAATATCTCTGAAGCTATCTAAGATATCTAGATTTTGCAAACGCCAACAAAAAGGTCCTATAAATAGCCAACTTTCATCCCATTTAACCGATGCTGTATCTCTTATCGTCTCCAAGATCCCCATGCTGTGCATTCTTATCTTGGACACACTGTATACATAAAACTCGTACTTTTTTTCTTGAATTAGTTGTTTTGTGATTGCTAAACTGCCTTGTCTTTGAATTCCAGACTTTAGCTCAGTGTTAAGGTTGACTTCTGCCATCTCGTTTTTGTTCGTTAGTACAAACCTGAAAACCACCGCAACAGATTTGGTGCCCAACGTCAGACAATGAGTTTGCTCTGTTTTATTGTTATTCGATTAACAGATTTGTCTTAATAATAAGAGTAATTCTGCATTTTTTAGTTGATCATGTTTTGTTTCTTGATCTTGAGTTTGCATAGTTCTGTCATTGTTAGTACTTTCAACATTTTTAAGATCTCTCTCTTTTAGATTATTTTTTGACTTGATGCCAGGACTTTATTTGGTGATTTGAACTTTGGTTGTCATCATTGCATGTGTGTGGAGGCTTAGGTTACAGATTAGAATTTTTGCAACTTGGATGATTTGGAATTAAGATAATTGTGACAGAGATTTTTGTTTTTCGTATTTGAATAAAATCTCCAATTTGGGCTTATTTCTATCTTTTTATTTTGCGTTCCGTAAGCCCAATGTATATGTTTTGATGTCCCATATTTTGTTCTGAATGCAGATGAATGCAAATTAGTTACATCAGTACATGCGGTCTACCGTTGGAACAAATTTTAGATTCTAGTTTTTATTTTTTGTTTTTGTATACTGTATGATGGGGCATGCACAGTATCGCTTTCTACTTTTTTTTTTATTATCTAGTTAAGCAAGCCATCACATCTAATACTCTTTGCGACTTTCTTTAGTTGCCGTTTGGTTTTATTAGTATCAAAAATAAAAAATGGATTTGAATTTAGCCGGTGTTGAATGTTCTGCTCAAAGTGTGTAGATAAATGAATCTTTGAAAAATCTCTTGAGGTTAAAAGTCTAAAATTTAATAATCTCAAAGCTAATTGCGTTGTTGATTCACACACGATTTGAAATACAATCAGAATAAATATGCAAACTTTTAAAAGCACTTATTTTCATTAACATTGGTGCAACAAATGTTTTGAGTTCATTTTGATTGCTTCTAATCCAGTATTAATTGTTCTGTCTTTAAGGTATCCTTATACAGAATTTAGTAAGGACATCAAAGTACCACGTAGAAACCTTTTTCCAATTAAAATTAATTTTACATTATACTATCCTATGGAAACAATTAGTAAAAGTAATCAAATTTATTATGTGTGTCAAACCTTTTCTGCCGTACATCGTTTAAACGGAAGCGTGACGAAATCTTCGAAACCTAAATTTGAAGAGTGTTGAACTTGAACCTGATTTGCTATTCAAAAACCATAAATGTCGTAAAGATCACCAAAGCGTTCCTGTTTTCGATTTTCTTCTATAGTAACTGTCATATTTGTATGGAAATAGATGTAAGTCCGTTGTTTTATTAAGTATTACTCATGTTGTCGAATAACTTTCACTAGCTTGTATTGTTTTTCCTTTTTAAGTGGTCACACGTTACATAAGCATTGAAATTTTTATATCTCTCTGTTATATCTTAATTGTCATTAGGTATGTCAAGTTATTACTGACCTACTTGTGATTTATTAAAATGTATATGACTCTAGAATTACTTTTTAAGCGCTTTCTATTGTTGCTACTTCTAAAATTTATTTAGAACAATAATTATAAATTGAAAAGACAAAATATTTAGTGCATCAATTGACAATTATCATAAACGATATCGATAACAGGATAAATTCAAAAAGTGCTCTACTTTTGGAGGAAGTTAAAGAGGCGTTAGCTCAAAATAGTCATAATAGTGTTTAGTTAGAAATTCAGACAAATCTTACTATTTAGAAATTTCTTCTTCTACTAGACTTACTTTTACAATATTTTTCGTGCACGATAAATTCTAAAGTACGGTCAATGAAAAATAAAAATATTTTGCTTCTGGGATAGAAGTTTTGTAATCAACACAATCCAACATTTACAACATCTTGAGAAGGGGCAAGAGTGATAAAAGTGATGTAATTAAATAAAACACTTGTCTTTAAAAGGCAAACGTACCTACAGTAGAGAAAAAGCTTCAAAACACGAAATTACTGTGTTCTTATGCAGAAATATAATCGCTGTAAAGAAAAACTCGCTGTAGTGATTGAAAAAACACAACAGTTTTCGTTGTCTTATACGTACAATTACATTTTTTTCGATCACGCGATTGTCCGTTACAAAGAGGTTTTACTGTATTTAACAATGCATTTTATATTATTTATGTGCAGTATTATCACTGGAATTGAATTTAGCTACTCTAATGAGCGGATGGGCACGATTTAGTGATAAGCCCTTTACCGCCACATGGCTAAATATTCTATTTTCCTTCTTGATAATGGGTTTTTAAGGTCTTTTAAGAAATTAAAAATTATAAATACTCCGAGCTTTCGGTTTTTTATTTAAAACTTCTTCGGGGATTATTATTATTATCAAGAAAGAAAATTTGATAATATAAGGTCGTTATTATTAACAATACATTTAAAATTCTATTTTCCCTTTAATGTATAATTAAAGCTAGACTGATATAAAATCACAGAAAGCTACACACATTCATTTTCCTTCGATTAAAGTCAATACAAAATGATTTTCTAAGTTAGAACTGCCACATTTCCGTTCGTTTTAATATAATGTTATTTGATAACATCCAATGTTGAATTCCGTTTGAAAGTTTCTCTTATCTCCATATTATGTACTATGTATGTTTTGTTTTTGTTGCAGGACGATGTGGTCAAATTCGTGTATCTTCTTCGTTATTTTAGTATTAAGTTTCATTGGAGAAAATCTATGGTAAGTACATCTTTATGTAATGTCTATAATATTTATCTACTTTGTTTAAAGTATTTAATTATAATTATAACGTTCCGAGATCAAATACATCATTTACAACAGATTTGTAGTTCTAATTTTCCATCTTTACTAATATTATTAATCATCCAAACCGAGATAAAAAATATTATTATTTCTATGTAGATAATCATTCGTAAAGATCTTCACAGAACTTGTGCTATATTCTTGAACCTTTATATATTTTGTTAAATTACGACGTCATTTTTGTTATCAAAATCAAGACATTGATATTGTTTACACAGCAGCAATGTAAATTTGTTTCAGATTCAGATTGATGTCATTGTTGCTTCTTGGTAGATTTTGATCTTAATTTAGTTCCTCTATTTATACTTCACTGTTCTGACCTCTTTAGTTTTTTTACTTCAATTTCATACGTTGCTAGATATTCGCCCCATCTCTTTCTTTTTTTTCTTTTAATACTAATTTCTATTCGCTTCACAGTATTTCTTTGCTTTTATCTTTATTTGTCTTTTATCAACCAAACATGCAGTTTAAATCGGTGTTTTTCAACATTCTTGTAGCGCTGTTAAATATACATACAAAAAACAACAAATCAATAAAAATCGCTCGAACAACTGCTACATTCTATCTGAATTTCCCATATGGATTTGGCTAAACTCAAAGTGCAAAAGATAGAAGATCATCTAGCGTCAATTCGAGCAGAATGTGTATGTTTGGCTGCAATCCATCACAAAACCACCTATAAGAGAATGAAAATAGTAATAATAAGAGACTATAAGCTAAGGTGAAAATTATAAGGAAATAGATTTACAAATAAGAATCAAAATTCTAGCAGATGAATAAAGTGTCCAAATACTAATAAGATACCCTTACTTTTCACTAAGTACACCGTGAGAAAAGGTTGTAATTCTGAATGTTTTGTTTGTTCTTGATGTACCTTACCCCGTGACAGTATCAACTTTTAAAGAGTCATTGTATCTGACGTTTTTCATAGAGAAAATTAAAATTTCCCTGTTGTAAATTACTTACTGATAATGATTTTGACTAACTAATTGGTAAACAGTTTAGTTACAATAATTTCTTCAATAGTTACATGGAAATCTAGAAACTAAAATTTATTCTCTTCAATCATTCTACCTTGTAACACATTTATCTTTAAGGCTATATCGCAATACACTTTAAATTAATTTAATTTTTTATTCTTTATAGCCAAACTACGCCTGTATGGACGTATGAATGCATCGAGGGATATTGCCAAAAACGCCGAATTACACCCGGTTCAGAAAATACAGCTATTAGCCTATCAGCATGCCAATTACTATGTTCGGGTTATGGCTCGCTTTGGCCTCAACCAACAGGAGAAATATCAATCGGTAATGTCTTAGTTCATATTAACTTCAACAGCATCGACATCTTGGAAGGCCGAGGCGAAAATTCCGTGGCAAGTTTAATTCGAGCCGGTGGTAAAAACTTCAAGAAACAAATAGAATCTTTAGCAACACCAAGGGCTATAAATTCTGGTGGAAAATCACTTATTGTCACTATGGACATTGCTGATCCAGAAAAGACACAATTAACGCTAGATACCGATGAAAGTTACTCTTTAAAGGTATCTGAAACATCAGATGGTCGAATGAACGCCACCATTAGTGCTCCAACATATTTTGGTGGTAGACATGGGTTGGAAACACTAGGTCAGGTGATAATTTACGATGATTTGAGAGACCAATTGCAAATGCCTAAAGATGTATACATCACCGACAAACCCGTCTATCCGTACAGAGGAATTCTTCTAGATACCGCGCGTAATTATATTTCAGTTGCAACCATTAAACGCACAATCGATGCTATTTCTGCATCAAAGCTGAATACTTTACACTGGCATATTACTGACACTCATAGTTTTCCGTACGTTTCAACATCAAGGCCGGAACTATCACAAATAGGAGCTTACTCTAAGAAAAAAGTGTATACACCTTCTGACGTTGAAGAAATCGTCAAATATGCAAAAGAACGTGGAGTTAGAGTTTTACCAGAATTTGATGCACCAGCTCACGTTGGTGAAGGATGGCAGGATACGGATTTTGTTGCCTGCTTCAATAAACAACCATGGCAAGATTATTGTGTCGAACCACCATGTGGACAGTTTGATCCGACTAGGCCCAAGCTTTATGATGCTTTAGAAAGTAAGGATTTGTGTAATAATAAGTTCAAAGATGATTTAGTTTTATGTTTACAGATATTTATAAAGATATGATCGCACAATTTAATCCTGACATCTTCCATATGGGTGGCGATGAAGTATCAATGTCATGCTGGAATTCAACTCCAAGTATAGTAGAATGGATGAAAGCAGCTTATGGTTGGGACAGAAAAGAAGAAGATTTCATAAAATTATGGGATGTATTTCAAAGTCAGGCTTTAGAAAGATTTGATAGACAAGCGGGGAAGAAGATACCAATTGTTATGTGGACTAGCACTTTAACTAAGAAAGAATATGTTGAACAGTATCTTCCTAAAGATAGATATATTATTCAGATATGGACGACTGGTAGAGACAAAGTAGTTAGCGAATTATTGGACGCAGGTTACAGACTAATTTTAAGTAATTATGATGCATTATATTTGGATTGTGGTTATGCTGGATGGGTACAAGGTGGCAATAATTGGTGCTCACCTTATATAGGTTGGCAGAAACTATACGATAACAGTCCCGCTGAGATTGGAGGTAAATTTGGCGTTAATAAATTTTATGACTCGATTAAATTCTATTAATTATTCATTTACAGGTAACCGTAAAAATCAATTTTTGGGTGCAGAAGCAGCATTGTGGACTGAACAAGTAGATGATACTTCAGTAGATAGTCGCATCTGGCCTAGAGCGGCTGCATTAGCAGAAAGACTGTGGGCTGAGCCCACAACTAACTGGAGAGCTGCTGAGCCAAGAATGTTAATTCATAGACAAAGACTTGTAAATCGTGGCATTCAAGCTGATGCATTAGAACCAGAATGGTGTCTTCAGTATGAAGAAAACTGCCCTCTAGGAGGAAAATTTAATAGGCCATAAATAAATGTTCCATGCAAATAAATTTTAAAATTTTTAACGTTTTCAAATAATTTTAGTTTTTTAAATGTGAAGGGAGTTGTGCAATGCAATGTTAATTCGTATGTTAGACATTGTAAGAGTGATATCTACCTTTTTATAATAAAGGAATTTTTTCAATGAATGTCAATTTTTTGTTAGAATTTATTTATTTAACTTATAAGATATCGTAATAAGCAAGTGTTTCACAATATTTTTCTGTTTTTCTTAAATGCTTGCTTTCTAGGTTTTCTCTAATACAATATGTTTGTCCTATTTTCAATATCCTTTTTTAGTTAGAAGATTCAGCTCCTTGATGTTAGATTGGCATTTGACAACATTAAAATCTGAATCTATCGATAAAGGATTCTCTAGAGATTTTATTTTAATCTCGAAAACGTAATCATTCATGTTGTGGTGGTGGTCACATGTAATGTGTGTTGCCTATTTTTGGAAATTTTGACTAAAGGTAGATAATATCTTACACATTTTTTTCCAATTACAGCAGTAGAAAAGTGAGAATATTGTTAGAACCACCCAAATTTTGTTTTTTAGTTAATTATCAACTGTAGCTTACAGTATTTAAGATATTTTTCATTGCTGTTGTTTAAACAAAATGCTGGAGTATTACTTTTTAAACTAGCGAAAAACCTTCGTCACATATAAATGTTTGTTAGTTATTTTTATTTATTATTACAGATTTACTGGTAATTATTATTAATATACCTTGTGGTTCATTAATTTGTCGGCTCTTAGTTTCTGAATACACTTTCAGAAAATGATAAATTAGGTTTTTCCGCGAATTCCAGGATATATTAACGTTGGCAAATTTCCGAATGCTGACACCTTATTCACGTAAGGCGGCGCTGGCAGTCAAAATTTGAAAAAAAAATGTTTATGCAACCCATTTTGCTGCATGCTCTTTTTTTTTCTTTCTATAGCTAACGCAGCAACAATGACGGACTACGGGTGCGAAAAATTTCTTGAACTAAAAGATTTGTGGACGGTGCAGGTTAGTTGATAATGTTTACAATAGGTTCTCAGAAATAAGTCATAAAGTCTAACTTTGATATTTAAAAGGGATAATTTATGGATTTCTTTGCATTTATTTTTCTGCAAGTTAATAAAGTTCGAGTTATTTCGAACGCAAAATTATGATTTATTATTGTTCATTGTGCTACTCCACCTGCGTTAGTTCTATGAAAATAGCCATATCTGGTAAATTTTTGCACTACAATGCTTTTAAATCTCCTTAACTTTTACTTTTTAATCCTAAAGCGAGAATACAAGAAACAATTTTCTTTTTCTAACCAGAGACGACTTCAGTTTTTAATATTTAGGACAATTGTCAAAATTTCCAACTTTCACGGAGCCACTTCGTTTTTTCATTTTTTGTCTTCTTTTAGCCTCATTTGTCACCTATTAAAAAGAAATCTTTTATTTCGGAATCACCCTGTATATGACCTAAGCAGTTGGTGCTCAGATTAAAAAACAAACAAAAATTTAAATATTAAATATTTTTACTAAATCAATTATGTAATTAATTTACTAAAAATAATTAATGGGCATGTTGGACGCTACAAATTTATTTTAAAAAAATAGATTCGGTTTATAAACAGCCGCTCCAGAACCTATAAGCCCTTTCCATGAAGTTGAGTACGATAATCGTATTGTTCGTGTTTCCACGAAACCTAGTAATAAATTACAGAAGGGTTGTGACAACCATCAAGGCATTTGTAATTAAATAAGATATTGCTGAGAAAATCCGGATTCCAGTTTGCAATTCTTATTTGTAATTCTCATTAATAGATTGCCAACCTCGTCAAGTCACCGCTCTCAATTTCTAATTCACTAATTATAAGCTATTTAACTACAAAAATATATATTGTAATAACGGTAAATAGAATTTCCTTTGCCAGTGACCCGAGCAGATATGGCAAAAACTCATAATAGGGTAAGGACTTGAATGAATTATCGATCCTCTTCTACCGCCTTGCAATGTAGAGGTAGTACTGGTGATTACATAATGAATTTGTTCCATTTTTTCCTGTCTGAGCGAGGCGTTTTGCTCCACCCCCAAACATGTCTTTCCTCTTCAGGATCTCTCCAACTACCGCACACCATACTTTTCTTGGTCTTCCTCTTAATCTTTTTCCTATCACATCAGCTTCACATGTAATTTTTGGGATACATGATCTATCCATCTCAGTTGCTTCTTTTTAATTTCCATAATTAAAGGTTTGATGTTTAGTTGCTGCCTTATTATATCGCTTCGAATTATATCGTGTTTGGTTTTTCCCAGGATGGTACTTAGGAATCTCATTTCTGCAGACTATAGACGTGGTTTCTGTTGGTTTGTTAGAGTTCTCGATTCCAAACCATAAATAATAGTGGGAATGAATAGTGATTTATATAATAGGACTTTTGTTTACTTATTTCCCTTTTTTTCGGGTCATATTTTAGGAGTGAGTAATATAATCTATTAGCTTTTTTAAGTCTAGCATCAAGTCCTTCATCTAGTGTCCCCTGTTTCTCTATAGTACATCCAAGATAATTAAAGCTTGCAACTTGCGCAATTATTTCCTTGTTTAAATTTAGGGTTGTGTTTATATGTATTTTTGCTATAGTTATCACTAAAGCTCGGACTTATAAGCACAAAAATAATTTTAAAAAGCTCTTTAAAAAGCATAAAATTTTATTGAAAAAAGCATAAAATATGCATAAAAATTTTTAAAATTAATACAAAATAAACAACAGAAAATCTTATTGATTGGATTGGTTATTAAAAAAACAAATTACAATTAAATGTTTTTCTAAATGAATTTTAAAGCTGGCTCTTCTGTCACTTAATATATTTTTAAATGCCAAAAAACTTCTTTCACAATCTACACTTGTGATTGGTGCAAATGTCTATTTTGGAATTAGTGAAGGATCAATGTCAATATTAACGTGTAGAATATCAGCAATATCTTTTAACTTACAGACTCCCTCATTTTTCGACAGCGAATCCTTAGTTTTTTCTTTTATAATGTGGCCTATAGAACTAGGAACTGCATATACCGTTTTTTTAAAATCAGCTACTATTTTGACCGACCTAGTTAAAGCAAGTCGTTGTGTTTCAAGTTGTTTTATAGATCCAACGACAAATAAATAATTGCTTTTGAGAAAAGAAAGGTTTTGAGGCAATTCCCTGTTTTAATACTTCTTGGCAGTCCCGGACTAGGCATGAAAACAAGAGACTAGAACAAGAACCAAAATTTAATTTTTAATGTAGTTCCCTTCCTTTTGAATACAAGTCTACACTGTTTCAATAACAACTTTAATCCATTATAAAAATAATCTTCTGTCTTTCCGCAAAATGGCATTCAACAGCAGCTTTAAGTTCTCATCGTTCCTAGTTTTGTCTCCCTTGGAGTTTTTTTTTTAGATTTGGAAGCAAAAAATAGTCGCAGGGGGCCAGATCTGAACTATAAGGCGGATGGTCGATTTCTACGAAACCACATTCAGCAATGGCAGCTTTTGAAACTCTTGACTTGTGTAATGGTGCATTGTCGTGGAGCAAGAGGACACCTTTCGTCAGTTTTCCTCGCCGTTTCACCTTGATAGACTCCCTGAGGCGATGCATTAAGCTCGTATAATACTCTCCTGTTACCGTGCTACCTTATTCAGATAATCAATCACTAAAATTCCTTGACTGTTCCAAAAAACGGTTGCCGTTATTTTTCCAACATCCATTTCGCACTAACCTTTGTCATTCCAAGACATTCATGTAGAATTCTGAAAACCGTGGTTTCTAAAACTCCCAATAATGCTGCTATTGTCATTTCTTTATTCTTGTATCCTCCAGTACCAAACACTTGGCTTTTTCAATAACATCCGAAGTGACCACGTCAACAGGGCAGCCTGGCCGAGGATCATCATTCAGTGATTGTCGATCATGTTTAAACAATTTTGACCATTCGCAAATAGTTGACTTGGAAGGACAATCATCTCCGTATACAGCCAACATTTTTCAAGAATAGTTTTTGGGGTGTTTCCTTGTTTTGTAAGAAATTTTATAACAGCTCAATATTCGACTTTGTTCATTTTGATACGTGACAACACAAACTGACAGATAATAGAACTAATATTGCGGCAATTGTTTTGTAACTTAACGCACACGTTATCAAGGCATATGGGATTAAAAAACATAATAATGAAAAATTGCATTCAAATTAAAAACTGCCTAGTCCGGGAATATAAAAAAGGCCCCTCGTAGAACCGTGTAATTCGGCGTAGATCTGTGTGTTTCAATAAATAAAATAAAATCTGATTTAGCATTAATTACGCAAAATTTATTTTGTAAGACTCCATAAAGCGAATTGTGCATATCTAATATTCCACAATGTTATAAAAGTAAGACATTTACACGGCAGGATTTTACTGCGGTATCTTCTGTTGACACTCGAGCTGACAACAAACGTTCGTTTTCTGTTGTATAAAAATAAACAAAATATTATATTAATAAGTCTTTTTATTTATACGATATTTGAAATTTAAGTGTTGCAAATATAACCTTGCATTTTATGTTATAAATTTGGAAAAGTATTACATACTTTAATACTCGAATTCAGGCGATGTTAAAAAATTGCAATAATTGACTTTAATCATTACAGTTATCATCCCAAATTTCATGTTAATTCGATCAATGGCTGCTTAGGTATTAC
The DNA here is from genome assembly GCA_011009095.1 of Ignelater luminosus. Classification (NCBI taxonomy): domain Eukaryota; kingdom Metazoa; phylum Arthropoda; class Insecta; order Coleoptera; family Elateridae; genus Ignelater; species Ignelater luminosus. The sequence goes on along the minus strand of VTPC01002663.1, from coordinate 123,751 downwards.
ACTGGTTCTGTACTTTTGAAAACAACTTCTTTATGCTATGGAAAAATTCTTTCTTCTGTTCGTTTCTCTTGCTTCTATATACATAATTTTAAAACTAGTAGAAAGAGGATAGCTAATAAATAAACCTACAGCAAACTTACAATGCCCTTTTTATGGCTTTTGCAAATATTTGCCTTGACTTCATAAATTCTTTGACACCTGGTTCTTTAAATTTCGACAAATAGAAAACAATATACCTAAAAGAGTAACCTTCGGTCTGTACCTGCTAATCTTCTAAAAGTCATAAAACTTACTGACCGTATTAGTACAAATTCCCGGAAACGTTAAAGAAATTGTGGAATTTGTTACACTACAAAATTATATTATTAGCGAAAGCAATAAAAATTTAGAAATACTTGAAAAATTTTGAAGTTACACTTTTCTGTGACTTAATTGCCTGGTCTGGTCACATATATATTATTATTATTTTGAAAACGTCAATGATTATCCATCATTTGGAGGACGATGTTGATTCAAACAAAAGATCGCTCTGTGATGCAGATGCCGGTTTTCAAGAAATACAATACATGAGAAATAAAAAATATAAGAATTTGTAAACATTTTATTTTTGCATGTTCATACTGTGTATAATTTCTTCTTTAGTGGACTCTAATTGGACCTTTGGCTTTTGATTAATAAGTAAATAAGATAAACAAAACTTACTTGCCATCTTCATTTAAAAATCCTACAAGCATTTAGATTTGAAGACAAACTGAATAACGTTTTTTTACATCTCACTAAAGGGATTTAGTAAATTATGTGAAATAGAAATTCGTTTTAGACATAGTGTGAATCGTCCGTCTTTACCCGCCTTCTAGTATTCGTCTTTCTACGCCAGTGCCATCTATGCAACTTTAGCTAGACTGCTTGCTGAACACAATATCTCGGCATTGATAGCGCCATTTTTAAATATAACACATGGGCTGAAAAGTCCCAGGCCTAACAAAGAAAACACGGTTTTTTTTGTTCAAAATTAGCTTTATTCATCAACGTAATTTCCATCAAGAACAACGCAATCATTCCAGCTCCGCTCTAACAAAATACCGAGGCCATAACCTTTCCAGCCAATTGTTGTGCTTTCGGTCGCTTTGGACGAAGTTCACCAGTTGCTGTCCACTCAGATAACGATCGTTTTGATTCCGGAGTGAAGTGATGGATCCATGTTTCATCCATTGTCACATATCGACGCAAAAATTCCGGTTTGTTACGTTTAAACATGGCCAAACACTGCTCAGAAACAACGTTCTTGTTTTTGGTGAACAGTGAGCAAACGCGGCACCCACTTTGAGCAGAGCTTTCTCATAGTCAAATGCTCATGCAATATAAAGCCAACACGTTCTTTTGATATCTTTACAATGTCAGCTAACTCGCGCAACTTCACTTTTCGATCATTGAAAACGATTTTGTGGATTGTTTTGATGTTTTCTGGTGTTACCGCCTCATTTGGACGTCCACTGCGTTCTGCATCATCGGTGTCTCTACGAACACGTTTGAAGTCAGCAAACCAACGTTTTATTGTTGTTCCGATGGAGCGGAGTCCCCATAACACTTTTCAAGCCATTGTTTCGCTTGAACGGTATTTTTTCCCATCAAGAAGCAGTGTAAAATTAAAACACGAAATTGTTTTTGATCCATTGTTTTAAAAATAACAAAAGTAGCGTCACTCTTAGCACAGTAACTCACAAAATAATGAATAGAATATCATGAAGTTTTAACAGCTGTCTTTTGAAGGTTAGTACTAACTGAAAAAGCGGTGAATGCAATAGAACTAGCGCCATCTATTTGTTAGGCCTGGGACTTTTCAGCCCATGTGTTACATTGACCTTATGGGCTTTACAAAAGTGTTACTTTAGTACTGTATAAGATTTCAAACTGTAATATATATTTACTGGGAGCTGGATATCCAATGTATATAATGATATAGTACAGGTACGAATAATAATAATATTTACAAAAATATAAATTAATAAATCATGTGATTTCGTGCTTTTTTTTCCACCAAAGTTTTTCCTGTGAATTCCCACACATCTATTCTTTCATTATATGTGAAATTTACAGCAAGTATTCTTAACATTCGCAAGCAATACTCGACGTTTTGCGCCATAGCTTTAGCAAGCAAATTTCCCCACCTTAAACACTGATCTGAATTATACACATTTGGATTATTTATGCACTGCTTATTATTATTATACTGAAGATCATTTATCTATTGTTTTTTATTTTCTTACCAAAAACCAGACTGTCTTGGAACTTTTGTAAACTCACGCACTTTTATTTCTATTTAACCACTAAATAAACAACTTATTTGCTTTTTTGTATTTCAAAAACACTATTTACAAACTTTTTTATTAGTAATTAGTGTATTGTATATTATTGTAACATCTACTATATCTCTCGCTGCAGAGTATGATTCTGTGGAAATCATCGGGGAAGACATTGATTTGCAGTACCTAAAAATCTTTTTATTCTTCACGCTTTGAGTAGATGTGACACCATATCTTTCCTGTTCGGTTTTGGAAAAACCAGATTCTGTACTTTGTTCCAGAACAAACCAACATTGCATGAACTTCCAACCATCTTCGGGGATCCTGATGCCAATGTTTCAACCATAGTTGAGGCAGGGGAACGTATACTTCTTTATCATTTATAGTGATGGCATGGCAACAACATTAAATCCTTTGCGTTATCAGCTCTGCTCGAGATCTGCTACTGGCAGCAAGTTCAATCTTGCAAAGCTGCCACCGACACAGGATGCTGCTATGTAACATGTCTTCCTCACGTATCACCAAGTCCAGACATGAATGAGCGAAGTAAAAAACCCTATCTGGACTGGGGATGAAGGAAAGTTACTAATGTAAAGCAAGCTTCAATATACCGGATGTACCTTTTGATTTCACTTGTTTTAAGTATAAAGAAGGCATTAGCAATTTTCATAAGTTTACCAAAAAGTCCGTATTATGAAGAGGCCTTACTATTTAGAGACAATCGAATACCATCTTTGCATCCAGTAATTTCGACCCATTTCTTTACTTTGTCTTTCAAGAGTAAATCAGCCACGGATAGTACCGTCGAACCACCCTGTCTCCGATCTGCCGAGTTACTCAAGAGGCAATTTAATTGTATGTTAAAAGTAAGTTTCCGTCCCAGGCTCACTAACTCCCTAACCTCGAATAAATTAATGAGACATGTGCATGTGCTTTGTGAAAAGAGTGATTCACAAACGATATTACTACCTACGGTTCTTAGACAAGACGATTGTGTTATACACCGGCCAGTTAATAGTGTGACCATTATGCATGCCAACACGCGTTGCTGATTGGTAAATAAGCTATAACTATTTCTCTACGTTACGGTATCGGATTACAGCTTTCGAGGTAACCGTGATAGTCCACATAAGAACCGTAATTCTCACTTTATGCCTACTTTTGGCATTGAAATTATTATCGTGTACACTGATTGAACCGCATAATACATACGTTTCCTGAAACAAAGATGACTCTGATAAGACAAGTTTTTCTATGTAGATTTGGATCACAAAAGTGTTATGTGGTTTTAAATTTAGTTTTCCTTTCAATACAACCAGCCTTACACAGGGTCTTTTATTTCTTTGTACACTCAAATTAAATTCTGCGTAATTCTCTATGCCTGACGCTACTTGAATGTGAAAAGTTAAACCTGGCTTTTGCAACAGCACAGTAGTATCAGTTTATTTAGCGTAAGCTATTCCTTAATTCATACATAAAATTACATTAAACACGACAGATATTTAAAACACAATAAAGATAAAATGTAAATATAAAAACATTTAAAAAAAGGCACAAAACAAAATTATGAGACATATTAATAAAACTAGTAATCTGTACGTAAAACATTAGAGAAATCTATAAAATATAAGATAGGTACGTATTTAAATGTAAAAACATGCAAAGTAACATATAAATACAAATAATTTTAAAAAAGATATATAAAGATATATTACTACAGTGTGAATTATAGCACAAGACGGCAAATGAAAATTCGTAGTCAGTTTGACATTCTAAGCATAAAATGCGAAATAACTTTTTTCCGATCGTGCTTCGTTTTTGAGATATTAAAGTTCAACATTTTAACACCAATCGGAAAAAAATAAAATTTTATTTTAAACTGTAATGGTTAGACTAAAAGAAAAAAACGTAAAATTAACTCATAATTTGTGTTCGGAAAGTTCACCGACAACTGCGATGCAAGCGTGGCAACGTGAAACTAGTGAATTATAAACTAGATCAACATCTTGTTCGTTTGTAATTCGAAGTGCAGCAGTAATGATTTTTTTCTTGCTATTGTTTTTCATTGTGAATTTCCTCTGCATGAACTATTTTTAAATAAAAATTCAGTGGATTTAGATCTGGCGACCTAGCAGGCCAGGGAATTGGACCATGTCTACCTATCCACCTCCCATTAAAATGGCTGTTCAACATTTCCACAACGTTTTTTGCAGCACCACACCATGTTGCGTAATGTAACCAAAAATAATATCTGCCTATTTTTCATTACTGAACTGCATTCTTGGCAAATTCTTATCTTTTTTAATTAAGAGCAATGTAGTGACAATTGTCAAAACATATTAAAAAACAATTATTTTGTTCTCACGCGATTTCGTTTCTTAAATTTTAATGAAGAACAAATTAACTTTGGAAAACTTTCTGCGTCGGTATCTCAATAACGAAGCACAATCGGAAAAAAGTTATTTCGAATTTTATGCTTAAGGTCGGTTGCACAAAAATAATTTGATCATTAGTTGATCAGTTGATTAGCCGATCTGATTGGATAAATCTGAATTAATCTGATTAATCAATTTATCGAATGGTTTATCAATCGATCAAGCAATTAACAAAGCTTTGTGTAACCCGGCCTTAGAATATCAAACTCAATACGAATTTTCATTTCTCGCTTTGTGCTATAAATCACAGTATTTATTAGCTGTTTACTTAGAAAATATTACCTTCTATTTGATATTATGTATACAGTATCACCTCGAATTGAGTTTACAAGAGGAAAAACTTTTTTATCATTGGTTTTAGGACTAAATGTCATTCTTGATAAAATTTTCTGCTTCTTTCAAAACCTCAATCAGATTGCCACGTTCGAACTGCATCCACAAAAAGAACTAACACGATTTCTTAATAAATTTAAACTGAGTCGCTTTTCTACTAAAAAATAATGAGCTTTTTTACATTTTTTTTTTCATTATTAGTAAAATTTAGATATTATCATCACTACTTATTGAAGAAAATCTATTAAGGTGAATTAGATGTCTTTTATTTTTCAAATAAAACGTTTTGTTTACTATCTCGTAAATGGCACGAAATAAAAATTTGAAATTTGTTAGTTCGTAGTTACTTGATATGCGCTTTCAAAATAGTCGCTGGAAAACCTAGGTTGCTATTCAAAAACATAACGTCATATATCAAATTTGGGACGTACTGTATAAATATTTCTTTGACAAAAAAGACCGCAACTAAAAATACTAATCGAAGTGTAAGAGCATTTTTCAAAAAAATTTGATTTACTGAATTTATTCTAAGTTACAGACTCGCTCTATATATCAGATTTGATCCTTAACTACATATATCATGCAGACTTTTATAAAATATTAATTTAATTTAGGTCCACTTTTACATTTGTTGGATAACTTAATCGAAGGTGTTGGTACCATGAATATAACTGTTGTTTGTCATTGTCACAATATTGTATCTATGCCAATAATATCTTTGATAAAGTTATCCAATGATTGTAAAAGTAAGCCTTATCTGATACACTCCTAATCCCTAAATTAAAATTTTCAAAATCAATACTTTCGAATGTATTTTTCGATTTTCAATAATAAAGAATTTTAGTGTTTCCCATACCTTTTTTGGATTACTTTTATTTTTATCAATATGTGCGTGCGTTTGTTCATACATTTATCTTTGTTTAATATGTATCAATACGCCAAGTACGATATGTAGGAACTTGCGACACATTACTTACGCAGAAATATTCTCTCGTGATTAGTGGTAAAGAAGTATGGTTGTAAATAAAATTGATTTAGGGCTTTCTAAACCAGTAGTACACTAATCAATTTGAGTATATTACAAAATCGATTAAAATCAAATCGATTTTGAATAGGTTAGAATTGATCAGAATCATTTTGAATTGATCTGAATTTAAGTCGATTTATGAATCAATTTATCTTTTTTAGTTACCGATTAATCATTGAAACTTGATTTTTTTTCTGAATCTATTTTCGATTCATGAATTCTTGAATAGATCAAGATTACTTCCAGTATCATAAGTAGGCTAATAATATATTACTTTGCGAAACGTAAACGTTTTTCAAATTTATTTTTGCTGGAAGTAGAAAAGATACAAATATTATAAGCCACTCGATTCGCAAGTGTAGTTCACAGTCTCGGTTGACATTTTGAACTTCGATTACGTCTTGTTCCAAAAACGTTCCTCTTTAACTACAAGCATATATTTATATCCCAAGTAGCTATTATCACATTGCATTTCACTCACTTTAATTTTTTTAGAAAACTTATTTATTTCACTCTTTCTCTTTTTTACTTTGGTCTCAATATCCATGTATATTTTTCAATTCTTTTCCCTCATTTTCTGTCAGTTCTTCTAAAATCGTAAAAACTTGAGGTTACAATGCAAGATGGAATTTACTCAACTTACAGTTACAGGTAATCAGCAAAAAGGCATGTTCAAGGTTCAAAAACTGCAAGTGAGGGGAGGTATACAAGTTATCTCATTCGCATTTCCTATACTGCACTCTGTTTGTTTTACCCTACAATAGATTGTGAACTGTACATTGCAATTTATATTATTAGAGCAATATAGATAGAATACTTTTCATTACGAGCTTATGAAGAATGAGCGGAAATTTTAACAATGAAACAAGATACAAATAATGCAAATAAAAGCTCGAATTCTATGAAGATTAGTATGAAAAAGTGATTGTAATCTACAAAAAAGTAGGAAAAGTGACTACATTCACAGATTAGTGACAAAAAGTGACTACCTTTTTATAAAGTGACAAAAAAGTAAAAAAGTAAGCCTTGCGTTTTGTTCTTTCTTTTTTGTAGCAGTTAATTATTTTACCGTCTTTTTATTTTTACATAAAGATTGCACCATCCATTCAAAATTTCTAATTCTCGATTCAAAATATAACAATTTACTTTTACAAGCAGAAAAACGTTTTAATTTGGAAGTGATTTGCAATATTGATGTTTTGATTACACGATCCTGCTTATCTTTTTTATTATGAGAATTTAAATTACCTATTTTTTACGTAAAAACTGAATAGTCGTTCTAATCGCTTAATTCTTATTTGAAAAATGTTTTTCTGCTTTGATATGAATATCTTAATGCTAAAACTTCTCTTTTCAATACGGTTTCACTTTTGGGTTGGTGATGCTCAGTATTTAACTCCTACGTTATGAATTACACAAAGATATCTTTGAATTGTAAAACGTGTTGCCTATTACCAAACATTCAGGGGAGGACCCGTAAAATGGGCGTACTGTATAACTTAAAAATAAATTCGGAGAAACAATTTATTTTATTGAAATTTTGTTTGCATAAAACATATACAACCGTTCAGCTGAACAGTACAACACTATTCTCCAATTCTTTTCAACGAACTCCTTTGGAGTAGTTACTGAATTTGCGAAGTCTGTATATGTTCGCATTTTTTTAAATTTTAAAAAAAATGACTTCAGATTTGGATTATACTTCAAAAACTAAAGATCAGGTGGTGTCTTCGATAAGTAAATCATTTAGATAATTTTATAAATCATCTTTCAATGATTTTATGATTGATATGATAACGGTAAAATTTTAATTCTATCATAAAATATACATGAGAAATATAGAATGATCAATGATCAAGATTATTATAAAAGTAAGATTTTGCAGACTGTTATTGAGTTTTTTTTTAACTTTTAACTCAGAAACAACAGCAGTATATATTTTATTATTCTAGTTCGTTGATGTTTATACCTACTAGTTGTTTCTGACTTTTACTGTACATTTTGTAATAAACAAATTCTACTTTATTTTATTTTATTGAGTTGTTGACTTTTTCTCATCTCTTATAACCTTTGATTTTGTAATTTATTTTTTATCTTTGTTTGTGTTAATTGCCTAAACGTTATCTGATTATATTATTGTTACAATTTTATATATTTCAATAATCTTGTTAATATACGAGAAATAGTTTTATAGTTTTGGAAATTATGCTCGAGGACTCTTGAATAAGGTAGTTACATGGAGTTATTACGCTTTTTATTTCAAGAGAGATTTCCAGTTTCCTGGGTGTCTCGGTAGAAAAGGTACAGTTCTATTGCAGAAAGTAATCTTTTTTTGTTTTTGCTTTTGTTGAAGACTTACCATAAGCGTACAACAAATAACTTTTTTTCGTCGACCTTATAGGAAAGTAGGTTTTCGACTCTCAATTCGCGGTTGATAGTTGATAACTTATCTCAGCGAGAAGTAATAATTATTTACGTACCAAAAGAGAAAAGTAATTTGTTACAGTCGAGACGTGAATATTGCGCTCGAGGTGAAGCAGAGAGCGTAATCACGTCGAGACTGAAATATTACTTACCCCCTGGGACGTGCAACATTTTTCTGTCCATAAAATAAATTCATTTTTGTTTGGGACGGGGACGTAACGATTCATTACAGCCTTTGGGACGTTATACGGGCGGAATACTTAGTTATTTAAACAACGAGGGCGGTAAGTACGTTTTACCAATTTGATGGTACGCCTTCAGTCCCCAATATTACTCAAAACCGGTTGTACTAACGCCCGAGATGCTTAAGCGTTTTTTGCACAATCGAGTTCCTAAGTTAAATTGCAAGCTTTAAGCAAATTGATCAATTTTTTAAAATTCGAAAAAAAGCACAGTGGTTGTTTTTATTATTACTGTCGTATAGATTCATTATGTAAACAAATTTGAAATAAACTTTTTTTATTATTTACCATTTGCGGGCGGTAAAATTAACTTACCTAACTATTATCCAACATCTCTTAATAAATGCTCTATTACTAAAGTTATTTTAAACATGGAAAATAGCTAATTTCCCACTAGAGTCATGCAAAATTAATTAATCTTCGACAGGTCAAAAGTTACAAATCACGAAATTAATCCGAAGACTTCAGATTGCTGTAACTTCTGACCCGTCGAAGATAAATTAGTAAATATACATATTTCTAAAGGAAATCTAGTTTTTCTACAAGTTCCTGTCTGACGACTTTTCTAAAAATATAAGGCTGAGAAGTTAGAAAGACGAATTTGACGAAAAATGTGAGGCAAAAAAAGTTTTTCGAAAATTATCGATCTTCGCTGGCGAATATCTTGGAAACTATAACACATAGGAAGAAAATTAATATAGACAGTCTTTTAGTTTTAAGAAATATTTTTTTACCGTACGATGCACTATGTCCGAGTTATAGGCGAAACACCGAAAACAGAGACCTTTCCACCTCCTCCCCCCTGAAGCGGTAGGGCTAGGGACGAGGACTATTAATATCTTTGCCTCCTAACTACCCTCAGCACATTCCTCAAGAGAACAATTCTTCCTCATTCCATGTCCTCTATAACCCCTTCGTTGACTGGACTATAAGTTTGATGAAGTTTTTTAAATCGAATCAAAGTAATGCAGCCTGTTTTATTGAAAAGGGCACGACTTGTAGGACTTTTATTTTGTGGAAATACACTTACCAAACTTTTTAAATGCGACTTTGCCATGAACAAAGATTTTTATCTATCACACAATAAAAATAATGATGTCGTAAGGATCTTTTTTCAAATTACAGCTCAACAATTTGTTTCTATAATCTAATGGAAATTTTTTTTCAGCAGTACTAAACACTTACATTACTTGGTACATAGTAGCTATACAGAGTGGTGATAAAGTTCGGAACAAAATTCGTAAGTTTGCTATAAATTTATTTTGAAAAATATTTGAACACGTCGATTTTATAATCCAATAGGGCATTTATGAGCACAAAAAGATGTTTTTTGGCAGATCATGTTCTTGAACTATGACGTCATCTTCATTTTTTAAAATTACAACCCCATTTTTTACAGATTTTGATAGACTTCTTCACTGGTTGAATGATGGTATAAAAAATTTGATACCTTACATAACAACTGTTTTGAGAAAAACACTTATTAAGTTTAATAACATCAATATTTGTTCTCAACAAAAATAACATTTAAAATAAAAAAAGAAACACACAAAATCATTCAGAAAATTTAACGCAAATGTTCAAATTGTCTACCGTTTACCATTTGACACTGTCCTATTCGTGTATAAAAGCTTTGAACTGCAAGTTGGATTATTTGTGATGCGATGTTTTGCATTTCCGTTTGAAACCTTCTAAACTGTTAGGTCTATGTATGTAAACTGTTGATTTCATGCGGCCCCCAAATCAAACCTTAGAAAATCCAAATATCTGACAGATTTCTTTCAAAAAGATAAGTTCCTAAAAGATGACCTCTTATTATTTAGACCCATACATTAACCTTCTCTTGATGCTGGCTGGGAGACTCCCGGGCCCAATGAGGATTTTCTCTTGCCCAATACCTGAAGTTATGACCATTAACAGTCCCGTTAAGGCAATAGTACAAGAGCCACAGACAGAAAAAGAAGACCTGAATCCTAACTTTCTGGCGTTGTTACAAATCGACGCAGAAAGGCATCTAGGTTCTCTGGTGAAAATTTCAACAAGCCAGGTGTGGGCATGCGCTCGTGGTGAAAATTATAAAAAAGTCTAGTTTTCCCACGAATCCTAACTATCTGGCGTTTATGAATTTTTGTAGAGTGACGAAATACAAGTACTTTGGTGAAAACGCCAGAACGCTAAACATGGGCGGTTCCATGTAAAACACAAAGAACCGTAAACGGAAAATGTCACTTATCGTCACGTATCCTAACCACTTGAAATCTGGGTCATTTTATCAGTCTTTTTATCCTAATTCTTAAAATCAAAACGCTTGAAAGACTATTGTGGTCTTTGTTTCTTTAATTAACATTTTATGCTAAAAAGTTCACTTTTTCCACAGTTATTTAAAGATTTTTAAAAAATCGTAAAAATATGCTTAAAATGCATATTAAGAGTTGAAAATTTGGTTGCATGTTATTGAAGGTTTGTATAATACGAATTTCGGAACGCCAGAGAGGTACGCCCCTCCCTATACTTAAGGATGCCCAATCCGTTTTGACCTGGATGGGCACCCTTGGCCATAGGGAGGGGCGTACCTCTCTGGCGTTTCAAAATTCGTATTATAAAGACTTTCAATAATACACAACCAAATTTTCAAATCTTAATGTGCATTTTAAGTATATTTTTACAATTTTTTAAAAATCTGAAAGAAACTGTGAAAAACGTGAACTTTTTCGCATAAAATGTTAATTAGAGAAACAAAGACCACACTGGTCTTTCAGGCGTGTTCAAGTATTTTTCAAAAAAGAATTTATAACAAAATTATGAATGTTGTTCCGAACTTTATCACCACTCTGTATTTAGGCTGTAACTGAGAGAAAGCTATTAACTTACAACGACATCGACATTGTCAATTACTCACACCAACACACTTAATTAGAAGAGAAAAATCAAAGGACACTTTAATTAAAACAATATTCAAAAGCATGAAAAGAAATTAAATAAATTGCAATAATGGCAAAAATAGTAACTACATAGAAATAAAACATAAACTTGTCGGAAACTCCCTCGTATACGTACTACAAGTCGTATATAATAAACAAATAATACACTTAAGACTACATTGAGAGTGGTAAACGTTCCTATCAAGATTTTTTACAATGAGTTATAATAAAAAACAATGATTAAGTATCTTGCTTACAGGCCGACCCAGCAACTGATAAACTAAGATTAATTATTAATTAACTGTAGTTTCTGTAAAACTTTTAAAGAAACAGGTACGTCTTATTAATTTACATGCATTTTATTTTAAAAGCATAATTGATGCACAAATCCAAATGAAACGGGTCCTATTTTTAAGTAGCATTGTTTGATTATGCTAAATCATTTTTGTTTTATATTGTATTCAGATTAATTCTATTTCCTTTTGTTTTATGTTTTTTTGGTTTATGTAATGTTTGCTATATTCTGCAGCGTGGAAAAATTTTTAGAATGCTGATCCAATTTGGGCTTATTAGTTCCATGTTTTATTTTGCGTTCCAGAAATTCTTAATTTGGTTTTGCTCCTTGAATCGCTCCATATTTTGTGTGATTCAGTCTGTATGCTACGTTGATTGTTAATAGATGCTCTGTGTCTTATTCTGAGTACAGATAGGATTGGTAAAGTAAAGTTTATTTGTAATAACAGAAATACGCAACAAAAAATTAATATTAATTTATACGCTGAAGCTTGCCAAACTTGTACGCTGTTTTTATAAAATTAATTAACAAAAAGAAAAAAAGCGGTCTCTTAATTTAAGTGGAATATAAAGCAGCAGAAAAAAGAAAAACAAAATGTATGTACTATTATCAATTTATTTCGTTTTATTTATGAAGTAAGCACACAAAGGAGAAGTATAAATAAAGTTATTTTAATGATCCAAAAAGTTGATGAATAATCGATCTAGACTCTAGAACATGATTTTAGGCCATTTCGTTACATTTTTTTTTAAATCCTCTAAAAGAATGAGCAGTTTCAACATCTTATGTATGGTAAGGCACTATAAACTTTAACATCTTCGGCCAGCACATTTTTTTCATTAAAGGATAATTTACAATGTCACGGTCCCTACTGTGAGTCTCATATCAATGAGAACAAGTGTTTTGGGAGATTACATCTTTACTGATAAAAATATTATTTAATACAAACTTGGTAAGCAGCAATTTCTAATTTTTACTATATAAAATTTGTAGTTATTTGTAGTTTCGCATAATCATCCGGGTTCTATCGCAAATCTCATCTTTGATATATTCATTTAACATGAATTTATCATTCCGTTTCGGTTTCTAAAATTTATTCAGTCAATTTTATAGTTATCAACCATTTTGTTTAACGTTTCTTTGAAGTTCTTTGTTAAAAATTAAAATGTATTTAGTAGATTGATTTATATTTTGTTCATTAATAAAATCCGATACTCTATTTTATTATCGAAACATGCCTTGTGCTATTTTTAAATCTTTAATGTATTTTTCCAGTCCTTATCGTTTCTTAGAAATTCTTGTTGATATTCAAGGTTCGTCGCTTTGAAAGTATTATTTGTCGTCAGCATTTTACATCTGGTAAAAGACAGGTCCACATTGCAGAAAGGACGGATGGAAAACTACCATTTTTAATGAAAGGTCCGTGTTCGAATTCGTTTAAGGGTGTACAACTGACTTCTCTATTTTGCCAAACCGTTCCCTTTGTTGGTACTTTGTGATTTTCTCGGGGAGTTGAATTGCAGATAGCGCGTAGCGTGGAAATTCTTGCGCTACCCGGGTCCCTCGGGGCCCGGCGTCTTTCGCGTTTTAATACAAGGTTACCAGACGTGGGGATTTTTCCTCACATGTGGGGAAATTGTTAAAGATTTAGAAAAAAGTGAGGATGTGGGGAATTATATCTTTTATTGGGGATTTTTCAAATACATACATCACCTTTTTGTTAATTAAGTTTTCACTTCATCTCATATTTCTATCTTGGAAATGTTTTTGACAAAATTTTTCACGTAATTTCACTACACAATTTCGGGGAATTCCCCGGAAATTAAAATTTGTTTGAAGTTGTTTTTTATCTTGCCTTATACATTTTTTTGTTATGTCTACATAACTTAATTAATTTCCAATAACTCAACAAGTTCTTAAGTGGGGTATCACATTATGCTTTGCACTATGTAATATGATTTATACATAAAATAAGGTGTACCGTTTTATTTTAATGTTCACTTTTTCATAAAACAAAAAAAGTTTTAAACAACTCTTTACGGATCGTATAGTAAATTTCTATTAGGGGAAAAAGAATGTTACATAAATAAAACTATGTATCATATTTGGTTTCTATTTGAGTGGGGAAAATTGAGGATTTTTAATGGAAACTGGTGGAGAAATTATATTTTTACGTCTGGCAACACTGTTTTAATATATGACGATCGGTTATCTTCAACACTTAGTGACTGTGAATTTACCTATTGTTGTTTTGTTGTTATGGTTCTTTGGTTCGTGGTAACCGGCATTAATTTACACCTTTGTTCGACTCTGGAGAAGGCCTCTCCAGGAGCCGATGTATAGACACCTTTAGAGCGGAAGAAATCAAATTCACATGTCGAAAGGTTGTACCTCAATTTATTTGTGTCTATCGTTCATATCTTCGTAAGAAGGAAAAATGACGAAGTAACCGCATCGTGCCAGTCGTTCAGGAATTATTTAGCTCCAATTATCTTTCAGTCTTTGGAGAAGATACACTCTCATCTATGTTAAAATTAAAAGTTTGTGTTTCGTGTAAAGGGCAATATAGTGATTCTAAATTCTTTGAGTTTCTTCTTCTCTCAGTTGTACTATTTGGTTTTCCGAAAAATGGATTACCAGAACTTTGTGGACGTACTACGGAATCCTAGAGGAAGAAATATTTTAATTATGATAATGTTTTGTGTATTTGTAAACTTTCATGTACAGAGATTAATTTTTGATAATTAAAATAGGGTAACTTTATAAATATTTCCGGAAAGAGGTTTAGATTTCTTTAATAGTTTATTTTAAGGATTCATTCTCATTAATTTACTGTTTCTCTTCGATTTTTTTTCTTTTGTCTAAAGTAATGTACATATAGTTTCAGATTACAATTTAATTTTGTAATTCATTTGCCATTTTGTTTTTGTTTTACAATCTTTGAAATTATAACAGCGAGTTCAAACTCGTTTGCACAAAGTTACGTCATTTCTTTTTATGTAGTCGTTTCAAAATATTGTTTGTTTATGTTTGTAACTGATGTCTTTTTAATTGATTTTAATATTTTATATTGAATTCATTTTAATGTTATCTCTAAATCTAATTTATATTGTCCAGATTTGAACCTTTGTTAATTACTTTCCTTTTCTGCATTTTAAAGTTATAATAAATTTATTGTGTGTTACCTATTTTGGTGTTTTATTTGATAAGTATTACTTTGATTGATCGTCAGGTAATGCATTGTGTTATGAGCATCTCAGGTTCCTAGTAACCAAAAGTCTAAATTTTGTTTTTTATTAATTTTAAAGTTTTATGAAGTCATTGATTTATAAAGTCTATTTTAGTTATGAGAGAGAGATGCTAGAATTTATTATAGATCATGATATGTCTATTTTGTGTTTTAAGTCGTGTATAGGGTCAATTTAAGCCCTACGGGTAAGTTGAAAGTACATTTTAGCATCCAGATACAATTTCAAGTTTCTGTTTCTTATGGACATCCTTGTACAGAGCGTTCGCCGATGTGGGGACAGGTCGGGGGATTATTTCTTTTTAGCATAACTGTTTTCTGGCGCCCTTTGGTATCTCTTTTAGATTTTTCAGCCAAGAGCTAAGTTTTAGGTTCAGGTAAGATCATCAAAGCCTGGATTATTTACTATTTTGGAACCTACTCCCGTCTTCGACATGAGCCATGGGCTTGAACATCTACCGATATCTGGCTTATACGGGACTTGTGCATACTTTTGGGCATTTTCCCGTTACAAATTTTTAAGATTATTTTTTGAACTAATTTCAAAGGTTTAACTGCTGTTTTTAAAACTCCACCCCATCCAATTATACCGTATGATGACTGGAATTTAATCAATGCATAATAGATCTTTTTTAAAGAATGTAAAGGTAAAAAGCCTTTTAACTGTCTAAAAACATAATAAAAGCTCCTTAACTTCTTGATTAAGACTTGCAAGAGCAATCTTCCCTACCACAATTATTTTAATGAATATTTATTTGCTCAAAATGCATAAATTTGGTTTTTTTAGGATTTAAAATCAAGGAATTTTTATCAAACTATTGTTCTATCGCTGTAAGGTCTTGAATAGTTAAAGCCTTCGTTTCACTCCAGCTATTGCCGTTGTATATTACAACACTGTTATCAGCATATGCATGCCAGCAAAATCGTTAAACCCGAAATCAATTACATATAAAATGAAAAGTATAGGGCCTAAAACTGTACCTTGAGGTACACCATACTTAACAATCTGAGACCTATCTGAACACACTGCTTTCGCCCTTGCAGATATAAACTGATTGGGTTGTTCGCAATAACACAAATATGTATATTATCAAGCTTTATTTTTATATGTATACAATATCATTGCATACGGTCTATTGATTGAGCTACTTGGTACTGTTTAGAACAGTGAGTTCCTGGTTTCTACCTTCTATGTTGTATCAATGGATGTGATGTTACTGTAGGACAATGATTTTCTCGTTTTATGTTCGTGTTTACTTGCGCACTGTTTACAGATATACAGTGTGGGATTAAAGTATGGAATATTATAAAAAAAAGCGAACTCAACGTGTTTTTTTAAAAACGCTAAGACAGGTCGATTTTAGTTTTTAAAAATACACATTAATATGTGCGATTCACCTTCCGACTTTTATTTGTTTTTTAGTTATGACGTCATCGCAAAAAAATTTAAATGACAAATTAAATTTTTTGTAGTAGAATCTGAGTGATTTTTCTTCTCTTTATGATCATGCAAATAAATCCTAAGGTTGCATAACAAAAATTCTGAGAAAGATCGAGTTGAACATTTAATGTTGATATTATCGTATTTTGTTATTTAGTAGAATTTTATTAGAATTCTGCAATATACTACAATAATTATGTCAAGAGCGTTGATGATTGACAGAATGCTTGTATGAAACAGTTCGCTAGATTTAAAATTTTTGATTTTGATTATTCAGGTTGTGAGATAAAAACGAAAGGTACTTCAACAAGCAATTTACGTTCCATTTATGGTCTAAATTATGTGCTATCTTGGATAATACTTACGTTTAATCTAATTTTATGTTGTAGTATTTTAATATCATAATTTAGAATCATTTCCTATTAAATACGATAATATCAACATTAAATGTTCTGCTCGATTTTTCTCAGAATTTTTGTTATGCAACCTCAGGATTTATTTGCATGATAATAAAGAGAAGAAAAATCACTATCGGGTTCCACTACAAAAAATTTACATTGTCATTTAAATTTTTTTGCGATGACGTCATAACTAAAAAAACAAATGAAAGTCGGAAAGTGAATCGCACATATTAATGTGTATTTTTAAAAACTAAAATCGACCTGTCTCAGCATTTTTAAAAAAACAAGTTGAGTTCGCTTTTTTTTATAACATTCTATACTTTAATCCCACACTGTATATAGTATAGTGATCTGAAAGAGATGCAGTACGACATGGTGATTTTCTTAGATTGTCGTTTCTGACATAATATGCTTATTCTTCTCAATTTTGACTTACCGTTTTGGATAGTCGTAGATTCCAATTTTCTATTTCTATTTTGTCGTGTCTTAGCATTGTTATATTTTCGTATCCCACTTTTTTAAAACCGTATTCTGACTTTTGCTTTTTATGCAGCTAATTTATCCAGCATACAAATTTTTTTATGACTTGGAATTATTTTTAAGCACTATATTGCTCCTACTTTTAGAATTTGTCTAAAACAATTATTAATTGTAAAGGTATGTAATGTTTACCACATTAGATGACAAAATCGTTTAGGATGTCAATAATATAAAAATAATATCCCACCTTCGGGAGAGATCAAAAGATTATTAGCTCGGAATAGTTAGAATAGACTAGTTTAATTAGAAATTCAGAAAGGCGTTTCATGAATTTCAGAAAAATTCTTCTATTTTTCTTCAACTCACAATTTAAACTTAAACGGATGCAAAATCGTAGAAAGGTGCAAAAATATTTTTCATTGATTAGTGTCAATACCAAAATAATTTTATATTAGGTATGTTTTTGTTTTTGTTGCAGGACGATGTGGACAAATTCGTTTTTCTACCTTACCTTATTGCTAAGTTTTGTTGGACAAAACTTATGGTGAGCACATTTCTTACATTACAGATTTAATAATTTATCTTCTCCAAACACACTACCATGTAAAATATTCTTTTTAAGACTGTTCCGCATACACTCATAATAGTATAAATCTTTTAATTAAATACCTTTTAGTTACTTTAGGTTAATCTGATTTTTTATTTTTTACAGCCAAACTACGCCTGTATGGACATACGAATGTATCGACGGATATTGCCAAAAAGGCCGAATTACACCCGGTTCAGAAAGTTCGGCGACTAGTCTAGCAGCATGTCAATTATCCTGTTCAGGTTATGGCTCGCTCTGGCCTCAACCAACAGGAGAAATATCACTAGGCAGTATTTTAGTACCTATTAACTTCGACAACATTGACGTCTTCGAAGGTCGAAGCGACAGTTCCGTAACAAGTTTAATCCGAGCCAGTGGTAAAAACTTCAAGAAACAAATAGAATCTTTAGCAATTCTAAAGTCTATAAATTCTGATGGTAAATCACTTATTGTTTCTATAGACATCGCTGATCCAGAAAAAACACAATTAACGTTAGATACCGATGAAAGTTATTCTTTAAAGGTATCTGAAACATCAGAGGGTCGAATTAATGCTACCATTAGTGCTCCCACATATTTTGGTTGTAGACATGGCTTGGAAACACTAAGTCAGTTGATAATTTACGATGATTTGAGAGACCAACTGCAAATGCCTAAAGATGTATACATCACTGACAAACCTGTCTATCCGTATAGAGGAGTTCTTCTAGATACCGCGCGTAATTATATTTCAGTTGCAACCATTAAACGCACAATCGATGCTATTTCTGCATCAAAACTAAATACTTTTCACTGGCATATTACTGACGTTCAAAGTTTTCCGTACGTTTCGTCATCAAGACCGGAATTATCACAAATAGGAGCTTACTCTAAGAAAAAAGTATATACTCCTTCTGACGTAGAAGAAATTGTTAATTACGCAAAAGAACGTGGAGTTAGAGTTTTACCAGAATATGATGCACCGGCTCACGTTGGTGAAGGATGGCAGGATACAGATTTTGTTACATGCTTCAATAAAAAACCATGGCAAGATTATTGTGTCGGACCACCATGTGGACAGTTTGATCCAACTAAACCTAAACTTTATGATGCTTTAGAAGGTAAGAATTGAAGTCAGAAAATAAACGTGGTCTAATTTTATGTTTATAGATATATACAAGGATATGATCGCACAATTCAATCCTGACATCTTCCATATGGGTGGCGATGAAGTATCGATGAAATGCTGGAATGCAACTTCAAATATAGTGGAATGGATGAAAGCAATTTATGGTTGGGACAGAAAAGAAGAAGATTTTATAAAATTATGGAATGTATTTCAAAGTCAGGCTTTAGAAAGATTTGACAGACATGCTGGGAAGAAGATACCGATTATTATGTGGACTAGTACTTTAACTAAAAAAGAATATGTTGAACAGTATCTTCCTAAAGATAGATATATTATTCAAGTATGGACGACTGGTAGAGACAGAGTAATTAAAGAATTATTAGAGAGAGATTACAGACTAATTTTAAGTAATTATGATGCATTATATTTGGATTGTGGTTTTGCTGGATGGGTGCAAGGTGGTAATAATTGGTGCGCACCTTATATCGGTTGGCAAAAAATATACGATAATAGCCCTGCTCGGATTGGAGGTAAACTTGGCGTTAATAAATTTTAAATTTGGATTATACTCAATTAATTATGTATTTACAGGTAATCGTAAAAGTCAATTTTTGGGTGGAGAAGCAGCATTATGGACCGAGCAAGTAGATGATACTTCAGTCGACAGTCGCATGTGGCCTAGAGCAGCTGCATTAGCAGAAAGACTGTGGGCTGAACCTACAACTAAATGGAGAGCTGCCGAACCAAGAATGTTAATTCACAGGCAAAGACTTGTAAATCGTGGAATTCAAGCCGATGCATTAGAACCAGAGTGGTGTCTTCATTATGAAGAAAGCTGTCCTGTACAAGGAAAATTTAATAAGCCATAAATGACAAAAGCTGTGAGAATTAGAGACGTATTCCGTACAAAAAATTCTTAAAATTTTTAATCATTTTAGATATTTTAGATATTTTTTTAAATACAAAGAAACTTGTGCAACGGAATGTTACTGAATATTAAACATTGTAATAAATGAAATACGAAAGTAGTTTTTAAATAGATGTCAACTTTTTAATAGGATTTATTTGACGTTATGCTTTTTCAATGTTCTTTTCTTCTTGCCGTTTTGCATATTTCAAATGTTTCAACATTTTCCTCATATTGTTACAAGTCTATATACTTTCACCTCAGCACTAAAGCAAGTCATGTCAGTTTCACTAATATTTTTACTCCTATTTAATCTGAATTCAAAGATGTAAATAAAAATGTAAATGTTTGTAAATTATTTTTACACCGTGACAGTAGCGGATCCAGGATTTAAATCAAGGGGGGAGGCGAAATATATTTGAAATTAAATTAAATTAAAGGTTAACACACAAAGTAACTATATAATTTTAATAAAACAATTTAGCAAACAAATTCAGACTTCCACAGAAATGTTCTTTGAAGGCATCATCCAAGACATCCGGTTTACAGGTGGCAGTAAATCTTGCCAGTTATTTATTAGTTTTACGAGATTTTAATGAAACTTAAGTTTAGAAAGAATGCGTAACTAAAGCTAGTCACACTATATTCCTATTAAATAAATGTTTTCTTGATAAAAGTTTTTTTTCATGTTTCTTTCTCTCTGGGGGGGGGGGGACGACAGCTTCTTCGCCTCCCCCCCCCTTGGATCCGCCACTGCACTGTGGTCTTTTCAAAACGCTACAAACAGGTAGACAACACATGTTACAAGAACGTAAATCTCATTGTCGACATGGATCAATAGTATATGTAATTAAAATTGAATTTGTTATATTTTACAGCACTTTCTTGAGTTAATTAAAAAATTTAATTTTCTAATTCACATAAATGTCCCTAAATGTGGAAAATTCCATTTGTCTTCAAATTCTTTAGCAACAGCTAACCAGTCTTCTTCCGTTGATGGTACCTACATTTGTCAATTCAAATCAAATTGAAAATAGTTATTTTTATTAATATTTAAAAATGAGTTTTTCATAATAAAAAAAAAACTGTTGCCTCCGAATTATCGATACGTTCAACAGCAATACGCATCTCCAGTACTCTTCTACAGACACTTCATCACCTACTCTGCAGCCTTCGCCTCATGCACCAAATGAAGACCATGCTACAGAGACTAACGGCACTGTTCACCTCTTAACTCTTTTGGAATAAAAATACTGTTTTGTAACAAACTAATAAATAAGGCAATTGTCCTTTGTTTATATTAACTTACCTTTACATATTCCTGAAGTGCTTCAATTATTACATTGCAAACTTCTGGAACAATGGCTGATATCGATTGCTTTGACACACGGAAAAGATTATTACAAGCTTGTAAAAGAATCCTCAGTAGCTAGATATCTGTTGTGGGCAATCGTTCCTTCACAGTAATCGCTTTTCTCATACATGTATCATATTTTTCCACTTTTAATTTAATTAATAAAGTTAAATATTCATTGACATGCACGTAAAAGTTTTGACGGTATCTTTCACTAACTCAAATGCCATATCTTGTAATAGTCTTTTACCGTAACAAGATCGATTCGTTGTATTAAAATAAAACAGAATGCATAGCAACAGCACTACTTGATGGCACCGTAATGATCTCGTAGCAAACTGATGACTTTTACTGCTTCGCATGCTGCTTGCCTCAATGATGACTCGTGCTGATTTGCATGCTTACCTCAGTTCTCTAATTAAAGACAGCTGAGGCAGTATGCTTACGTTTACTTATAATTTTCCAGGTCGAACCGGGACCACCCGCCCGCAAGCAAACACTTAACCGGTTGAGCCATATCTATCTTCATTAAGATTTGGGCTCTTTTTGTCAAACGACACAGAACTATCTGAACCTTAGAATAGCGAGTGGGGAGGAAGGATCATTAAAGAGAATTTAAGGTGTCCGCGATGGTTCTTGCTTGTTGCAAAATTGATGTTTCCACTTTCCGGTGGTGTAACACGACACACAACAATATCCAAAGCAAGTAGGTTACATATATATATCTGAAACAGTCTAATGTTTGCTACAAAAGAGGCATCAGGAGGATGCAAGCAACGCTCGAATCCCTCTCTAGAGGGAGTTTTGAAGTTTCTCAGAACAAAGCCAGTTGATTGTGAGACAAAGTCCGACACCAAACAAAAAACGATCGCAAATTGAGCTCAATAATGATTTTCTCTCCGCCGGAGGCGTTGCTGTTCTGTCAAATATGACAAGTTTAAACGCAAGTTTATAAGTAAGTTTAACGTCGAATAACAGCACCTCTAGCAGGGGGGAAAATTGTGAATGAGCCCAGTGGTATCGGTACTTTGTTTCACAATAAACAGGCTTTGTCTCAGAACGCAACCGCAGCCATTTCCACTGGTTTTTTGCTATGTACTCATAAGATAATCACGGATATAATTATCACACTGCGTTTCACTCACATAAATTATTTTAGATTTATCATTTCACTCTTTCTTTTCTCTACTTTGGCCTTTACAACATCCATATATTTTTTCAATTCTTTTTTCTCATTCTCTGTCAGTTCTTGAAAAATCTCAAAAACTTGAGGTTACAATGCAAGGTGGTTTACTCAACTTACAGTTACAGATCAAAACAAAAAGGCACGTTCAAGGTTCAAAAACTGCACCCGAATGAGCGGGAGTTTCGGCATTCAAATTTTGTTAAGTGAAAAATGGGAGTCCGTTCTATACCACACCAAAAAATAGACTGCCGGATCTTCTTTTCGGATTTTTCACAAAATATTGACTTTTCTGAGTTGGGTATATCTGTCCTACTGCTACAGTCTAGAATTGGAACCCTGGTAAAATTTTCTAGTCTAGTTTGGCAGGGCTGGCAGAACTTGATTTTCTGAGGTATGGAGTGAAAAAAAAGGTCGTTACACACATGTAAACCAGACACGCGCGCGCAGAGAGCGATTTAAACAATTAAAAAGTTGTTTTATTGTGTATAATTTATAAATAATGAATAAATGTACATTAGATAGTTAAATAATAAGAAATAAAAAATATATTATGTTAATCGACAAAAATTGAAAATTAAAATACGAAATCATCAGCTATGGAATTCCATACTCAAAAAAATTTCAAGTATTCCATATTCACCATATGTCTTTCGCCGGCCTTGAAGTTTGGCATATTTCATCATCCATTATTATGCATTGATCACTTTCACTCAAAACTTTGTCGTACAATTTCCTAGCATGAAACTCACTAGTGCAGCGCGCTTTGGCTATTTCTGTTTCTCTTCTTACACATTGTACGATACCTATGGAATAGGTATGTCCTTTTTAACTGCAAACTGCTTGCAAATCTTCTTATCCAAATCTAGTTGTGTAGTACCAGGTTTTCTTCTGTGTTCAAGTAAATCCTTTCAAGTGAAATGATAACTCAACCATTTATTTGATTACATTTTGGACCTCATGAACACTAACACCTTCCACTTTGCTAATTTTGTCATTGAGACACCTCAGCCACTACAGTATTTGGAAACAATTAAATTTCATTTCTTCACTGACAAACACTTCATCTTCTTATTAATGTGTAAATGTTGACCTTCGATGACTAAACGTTATTATTCAGATAGTAAGCAACAACTGTCAGTTTAACAGCTGATTAAAATAAATGAAAATAATGATATAGTCCTTAATTCAAATAAATTCTTTTGGAAATTAGTATGACAGTGATTGTAATCCACAAAAAAGTAGGAAGAAACTAAATTCATAGATTAGTGACAAAAACGTGAAAAAGTGACTTTGTGAATCCTGTCATTGTTATACAGTGAGAATGCCGGATGTGAAAGGCTTTAGATAAATTCTCTGTGCATTTGAAGCCAAAATCCTCAGAGATGTCAACCTTATTTTCCAAGTTTGATATTTTTATGTAATTATTGTTTTGTTTCTGTGTTTACTATTTAAAACTGTTTTCCGCCCTTATAACGTCCCAAAGGCTGTAATGAATCATTACATTCCTGTTCCAAACAAAAATGAATTTAGTTTACGGGCAAAAAAATGTACGTCCCACGGGAGTAAGTAATATTAGTCTCGACGTGATTACGCTCTCGCCTTCGCCTCGCGCGCAATATTTACGTCTCGACTGCAACAAATTACTTTCCTCCCTTGGCACGTAAATAACTATTTCTATCTGGAATAAACTGACATAATTGTATGCTTGCCGTATGCAGAATTCTTAAGAGAATCAGAATGTGTAAGAAAAAATGGGGGTTGCCATTAAAAAAAAATATTAATAACGTCATCAGGGGTAAGGGTGAGGGTAAAATAAAAATGAAAAATCATTTAAATAGATGTCGCATTGGGAAATAAGATTGACATATCCAATGATTTTGGCCTCAGTGCATATATGCATAGAGAATTTTTATTTCAAGTGTTCTACAGCCGGCACAGTATAAAAGAATTGAAGAGCTTGCTGTCATGTGGAAGGGATTGAAAGTGAGGATGAATTTTTTGCATCAAAATATACCCAATTAAATCAAAAATCGACAGTCATTTACTTAATGTAAAAGTTGAAGTGAAGGCAGGGAAGGAGACAGTAAATTCTTGTTCTGTATACTAATAAAAATTGCCATTGTATGTTTATTTCGGATGTATATATATACTTTTAAAGACCAATTGTATTCATCTCTTAAAACATAAAAATAAAAACACAAAAATGCTGTTTGATTACTGTTTTACTATTATAGTACTTAATTTGACAAGTCAAAAATAAAAACGATACTTTCTAATACTAAGTTTTTGTTGACGACAAAGCAACTTTCATCATCAATAAATTACAAAACCAACGGTTCTCCCTATTTAGCTCACACTTCCGTAGATATATTATTAACGTATATAAATATATACATGGATCCAATTAACGGTCCAATAATGTTAAAATGGCTGAAGATTATGAAAGAATAAAAACTAGACAGAAAAAGAACACTTGACAAACTCAGAATCTCATCACATAGTGAGTTCCATTATAGCATTAACTATGTCATTCTGATTATTCTTGAGTGCTTTAATTGCCTTACTACGACTAACATTTGCTTGTGACATTACAAGCTCAACATCTTTGTCTTCAACTCCAGTTTCATCTACTTCTTCATCTTCAGATTCTTCAGCGATTGGTGCAACAGATGTAGTTGGATTACCAGCAGCACCATCTCCTGCAGGGTTGACTTCTTTGAACTTTTCAGCTGCTGCAACTTGTGCTTGTTGCGAGAGATCCTCAATTTTAGCTTCCCCAAATACAATGTATGTGTCACTAACTGGGTTTTTGTAGACATCTGGTTTGTTTATAACAAAAAGGATATTCTTGGATTTACGAATCGTTACCCTATTTACACCCTGCACCTGCAATCAAGATTATTTCTAACATTTTTGTTTAACATTAACACATTTGAAATTAAAGAAAGCATATTAATCAGTCTGCCAAGATGTTCATCAATAATAAATTAAAATTACAGATAATACATGCGAAACCTTATTGGTCTAGTCATCATTAAAACCTTGAGTTATCAAGGCCTAATTTTTTATCAAAGATAAACAGGAAGAAGCAAAACATACTGGTTTCAATCCTAATTTTGACATAATTTTTCTGGCTTTCTTTTCTCCTCTGGATTGTTTAGCTTTTGAAACCATATCGATTGGAAGACCAGCAGCAGCAGCTCCCGGAAAAGCTGCAGTTCCAGCTGCTCCTCCAGTTCCCGCATCTTCTAATTCGGGAATTTCATCATCGGTATCACTTTCAGTCGATGACGGACTTTGGTCTGATTTCGTTTCAGCAACTGCTGGCTTATCAACTTCTGTTAATTCTGGCATCTTGTTTGCTGCAATAAAAGATTTAACTGTCAAAATCACAAAACCTTGAATACATAATTGACTTTTTCAATTCATAAAAAAGTAATTAGCAGAATACGGAATTTAGAATAAATGAATTAGGATTAACATTAACTAACGTTCAAATATGGCCTTATTTAATATTTTCCCGGTATCAACGTGAATACACATAAAAGATCAAGTTTGAGTTACACATTTTTAAAGATTTTACCTCCGAATATTTTATATTAAATGTAAGTTAGTTGGTTGCAATTGAATATTTTTAGTATCTCATTACGTATCACGCAAAGATGATTTATATAAATTAAGAAATTTACCTCGGTGGAAGTGTTTAACCGCTACAAGCACATAAAAGGAGAAAAACAGGAGCGATAACGATTACCTACCAACCTAAAATCCCTAAGATTCTGTAATATCGACGTTGCAACTTGCAAAGTTCAATAGGCGTTCTAGATGGCGTGTTACCGGCGCCAAAATTGATCAAGATCTAAACTAACACAATGATTGTAGTAAATCAAAGAAAGAGTCCAATTCTTTTTATTAGGTCAGTGGTACTGACTAATAATATCTAGTAATAAATAAATTATACTTGTGTATTTTAAATATAATTTAATTTCTCGTGACCTAATTAATTTAAATACAGAGTATTCAGTTTAAGTAATGTTACTAATATTGAGATGCAAAAAACCCTAGAATGTGTTTTCAATTTTGACAGTTCCACGTATATCTTAAAAATATTAAACATTTACTAATTCTAACTTACAAATTGTGAAATGGAAGGATCATTATTAGTAAGTAATAGTCTTTCGAATGTTAACTACAAAATAGATTATCTTCTTGTTTAACTGTCTTAGAATCTATACGTGTTAACCTAAAAATCCGTGTATCTTTCAGCAACCAACCCTATACACTGTTAAAGGGATTGCAATCTTAGATAATGATGGTAACAGGATCTTAGCTAAATATTACGATAAAAATGTATTTCCTACAGCAAAAGAGCAGCGCACTTTTGAGAAAAACCTTTTTAATAAAACACATAGGGCAAACGCAGAAATTATCATGTTAGATGGACTTACATGTGTTTATAGAAGTAATGTTGATCTGTTTTTCTATGTTATGGGCAGTTCACATGAAAATGAAGTAAGCTTATGTTATCTTGATTCACAACTAATAATAAATGTGATTTTTTATTACAGCTTATTTTAATGAGTGTTCTTAACTGTCTGTACGATTCTGTAAGTCAGATATTAAGGAAGAATGTAGAAAAACGTGCTGTTCTAGAGTCGCTCGATATTGTTATGCTAGCAATGGATGAGATTTGTGACGGCGGGTAAATATATTAAGATAGTGATAGTTTTGCTTAAAAAAAGAAATGTTGAAGAGTATCATTTTTTGAATAATTTTTACTTTCAGCATAATTATAGATGCTGATTCAAGTTCAGTTGTATCTAGAGTAGCACTTAGAACTGATGACATTCCGCTTGGTGAACAAACTGTGGCTCAGGTAACGAATGCTTTTCACTCATTATTTTGGTGATATTAAATAGGTAATTATGTTTTTTTGCCGCATTATGTATGGCAAGGTCTGTTAAGAAGGAACCGTTGAATCATAAAAGTTTTGTGTATTCTTCATGTTAGGATTCAGAAATGCTAGGTTTCTGTTCTTTCAGATTTTGCTCTACGTGCTTATGTGATATTATTTGCGCTTTGGTTTTTGTTATGCTGCGTTCAACAAAGATGCTTCTCACACTTATAATCATAATTCAATAAAGTTGCTCATAAAAATAGGAATAAATTTTGTTTCAGGTTTTACAATCGGCCAAAGAGCAATTGAAGTGGTCACTTTTGAAATAAGTATTTTAATTAATTGTAGTATTTCTTTTCAACTGTCAAGTATTGTATTGATTTGAATTAAAGGTTTTTATTAAGAAAAAATAAAATTATGTATATAGAAATTTATTACAGAAATTTATACAAGTATTTTGCCTTTTTTTAAATAATGTGTTAGCTGTTGAAGCAGATTTTATTTATTGAACCAGTTTTTTAAATAATCACATTTATTTGTTGATTTTTACATAAATACCAATATTACACAATATTAGTTCAATCCAGCACCAGCAATATTTTCCATAAGAATCATGTCTTTGACACTGTCAAAGACTAACTTAACATTCTTCGTATCAGTTGCAATAGTAAAATGGATATAAACAGGTGGCGTTTCAATATTCACCGGAAAATGTAGTCCAGGCATAACATCTACAATTTCAGAAGGCTTATTTTGTGTAATATGCTAGAAGAAAAAACAAAATCATTTCTCCAACTTGAAAATTTTCAGTCTAGTACACATACAATAATTTTTTCTCGCATATAATACTTGGCTCGATCATATTCACTATTAGGATCGGCATGTTTATTTTTTACTAATACATAATTTGCAAAGTCTGGAAAATAATCTTGTAGTTTGTGCCCATTATCGATTTTTTGTTTCAGTAAATCTTGCTTATTTAAAAATACAATTTTTCCTGCTTTTCTAACAAATCTAAAATTTAAAAATTACGATGATCCAATACTACACAATGGGCCCCTTCAGGACAAAATGGAAAATTAAAGATAAATTCCCCTTTCTAATTTACACTTTTACAGACATAACTTTTGACAATTTTTCAATGTCTTTTCCTTCCCTTGACGAAATATGGTAGTACATCTTACCTCTCTAGAATGATAGGTAATTATGTATGTTGCTTCTACAGCAACAACCAATAGTCATCCTTTTGTTTTAATTTGAAAACCTTTAATATTCCATTTGTTCTGAAGGATCATTTTTAAATGATTTACATGCAATTTACCTGCTCCAAAAAATGTCACCGAAAACTTCAAAAGATTCTACAAGTCTGTTTTTCTTTTCATCTTCTCTAAGGGTTTGATCAAAGTCGCTTGCAGCAATCAAAAATAATATGGCTTGAATTCCTTCGAACGCCTAAAAGTTTTTATTATTGTAGTTTATAACAAAAATTGCTATAGTTATGTAATAATAATTATTAATAGAATTGGTAAACTAAGTGGGACTGTTACTATCTTCAAGTAAGAAGCTTTTGGTCAATCAGATCACATTATTATTAATGTTCTATGACCTGTTTGATAATGAACTGGACCTATCAAGATTTTCCCATAGGGTCAGTAAGTATTGAGGATTGGTATTTGTCTGGGCTCAAAAACCCATAGATAATGAATGAGCATTATAGTTATTATAAGCAAGAAGCATTTTCCTTTATCTCTGAAATTGCATGTCTCTACAAAAGGGGATGGTGTTTACAACTGAAGAGTGGAATTGAAGAAGCTAAGCAGGACTGGTTAGAGATGTTATGCACCTAAGGGCGCCACTCGTTAAGGGGCGCAAAACTAGCTATTACTTTATTGATAAAAACATTTTATTGTTTGCTAAAACAATTGGGTGGTTTATCTTTAGTTTCCAGATGCAGCAGCTATTTTTGCATGCCAGCTTATAGTTACAGAAGAAAATAAAACATTGAGGAGTCAGATTCTTACTGTGAAATAAAAACATTGCAAATTTGATGAACTGCAATGTATATGTTTTAAAGACGGATCTAGATTATATATATATATTGGTGAAGTGTATCAAGTGACTTCCGAAGTAGATACTCAACATTCGTTGTGACTTCCATTTTTACGTTGTCACTTCCGAAATCGGAAGTCAGTACGTTTCGCCTTGTTTTTAGCATATTTGGGTACTAGAGGGCGCCAAACGCCTAGATCCGAAAAAATGTATGGAAGTGACTTCGTATTGGGAGTATCTTTTGAGTTTGGCACTTAGTTCAGGTATATGCCGTTGGCGCCACCTTCGCTTTTTATACTTTATGTAACTACCATAACTACCCCTTAGTGACTTCCGATATGTGTACTGTTCGTTCTGACGTCCGAAATGTGGCAACGCTGATTGCCAGCGCTTGCCTTTCAACGGGTGAAAGCAGGTAGTTATCGGCGGGGTTTTGGGCTTATTTCACTCTTGTTAGCACTACCTAATTCTCTGAACTATAATGCAGAAATGAAAATTACTGATCGGTTTTTTAATAACCGCTCTTTTTAATTTTTGATAGCTCCTGATACTATGTATTTATGCATACATTGTGAAATTCTCCTTTCTTCATGTATCCATTAATTAGATTAGTAAATAACCCATGCCCAATTTAAAATTCTATATTAATTTCAATTTAGCATTGTCCGCGTTACATCTTTAAATGTAGGATTCTATAAACTTCTTTTTCAAGTACAAAATAAATTTATACGATCAATGCTAATTTAAGATAAAACATCAATAATACTAAATTAAAGTTAAGAAAGAAATTTAATTGAGGCATGAGTTTGTTGCAGAAACGACTTTTTCTTAAATATGTGTACTACCTTCAGATTAGGTTTGTATATGCAAATGCATATTTTGAGCATTTTGAAATTGAATGCATATTCAAGGGTTTTTAAAATCATGTGCATATTTTATGAAATTCACAAAAAAGCATGCATATTTTAATTGAGAGTACAAGTGACTTCATTCATTTTTCATTATTTTGTAGTGAAGTTAGCAAAATATAGGTTTTATGGCACTTCCTGATTTAACAGACTAAAATTGTCATAAAATGTGCAAGTAGACCACCAGATCTATGTTAATTCTTGTTTTATTTTTACATTTATACAGAGCTTACTGTACATCTCTCAATGACATTTCATATAAATAAATAAAACCCATTCAGTAATTTTAAGAAATATTCCCAAAGTGAAGTTTTTGAAAGTGTAAGGACATTCAAATAGAAATAATGTAATTTAAGGCAAATTGTACAATGTTTGCATTCTTAAAAACAGTTCAATCATAGGGGTAATTATCCTATTACCCCTCTCCTTGTATCTGTCCTATGTATTTCACTAGAAATAATTATGATTAACAAACACCGGATTTCAGGTAATTTTGTAAGTAAATGGCTAATGAGTATTTATTTTCAAAGTTATGAGACTTTTCAAGAGGCTTCTGTCATTTCAGGACAGAGAATTTCTGAACTTTTATTATAAATCTGTTAAACTCAGAAACACTTGAATGCATTTTCTTGTTAACATTTTCATAAACAAATAATTTATTTAAATTTGTCTTCATTACAGAAAAGGTTGTGAAAATCTTAAATAATAGTGTACATATCACAATCATATTGCCTGTCGTGAAATTAGATTTTAATCTTGATTTTTTTAATTTAATTATAGTGTGTAGTAAGGAAAAATACTTGGAGGTAAATTTGTAATTTTGTGATAATAGATTGTAGCTCAATTTAATATATTGACGATGTTCAATTGTTTATTATGGAAAAAAAGATTATCTGGTTGGGAAAATCACAAAAAAAAAACTCAAAAAGAAGTTGAGCAGGAAAAACAAAAAATAAGGTTTTAAGATTCTTTAGAAAAAGCAATTCATCTGAACAAGCAAAAATAGAAAATGAAAATGAGACACTGAAATAAAAGATCATGAAGATATCAGTTTACACAAAAAAATAACTGAAAAAAGAAGAATTCTAGTAGTAATAGCAATCTTTATTTACATCTTTCGATGTTTCTAATGATTCTTATAATGAAGATCAGTGCTTTGGACCAAAGTGTAGCAACTGTTGTGTAACACGCATGATCTTGCACTCTGCACCTGAATAACAAAATTCGGGAATTCTTGATTGGAAGCAGTCCAGCTCAAAGAAAAGGTTTTATTTACCCAGAAAACAATGGTGGCAAAAACTCAGTGATTCATCCTATTTCAATAAGCAACTCAAAAACTCTGAACAAATACCTCGATAGTGGCTCATATATTATTCATCTAGTACAGATCGTGTTTTTTTTCTGATGTAAATTCTTTCTCAAACAATTCATTAATATCATTGGATTGCAATGGGGAAACATTTCTAATGTATTGTCTTTTGGTGAAAGATCTTTAAAACATATTTCAAATTATAAAAAATGGTATGACTTAAGAAAAAGATTAAAAATGCAATAGATAATGAACTTGAGAAAGTTTATGAAATGGAAAAGAAAATTTGTTGATGTAGAAGACGATTCTAAAGTAAAAAAGAAAAGATTTTGAAAATTTTTCAAATTTCGGCAGCCATTTCGACCGTGTTCCCGAAGACGTAGAATTCAAAATCTCAAATTTAAAAAAAATGCGGACAGACGAACAGACTGCAAATTCAGTAACGACTCCTATCAGAGTTCATTGAACATTGTTTTGATGTTTTAAAACAAATTATCAAAGTTACTAAGTTCCTAGCAAAGCATCAATGTCTACCATTCTGCAGATATTCCAGTGTATTATACAAAGAAGGCAATAGAAATGTTTTGAAATTACTGGAATTATTGGCTAAATTCATTGCACCTAATGTCCTAGCATTTGCAGAAATCCATTAATAGTTAGTTATTTAAGTAAAAATATTCAGAATGAGTTAATAAAATTAATAGTAAAAGCAAATAAAATCAAAGGAAGTATTACAAACATGGTAAAAAGTGCAAACTATTATTCAATCATATTAGGTTGTTACACCTGACATTAGTAAAACAGAACAAATGGCAATTATAATAAACAATAACGTATGTAGAGGAACATTTTTTAGGATTTGTAGACATTTCCTACTTAACGGGTGCTGGCTTAGCAGATTGCATTTTACAAGAATTAGATGAATTTGGCTTGAATATCAGCGACCTATGAGGGGAGAAAAAGTGGTGTACAAAAACATATTCTAAATTCTAAAGCATTTTATGTGCCCTATGCTGCACATACTTTAAACTTGGTAACAAACAATTTTTCGGTATTGTACAGAGTTGTATAATCTTTGTTCAGCATCAGCAAAGAGATGAGACATTTTAAAACAACATGTTACACAAACAACTTAACTTTGAAACTGATACTATCAAATACAAGATGGGAATTGCGAATTGAAGCACTTGATCCACTGAGGAAATGACATTGGAAATACTTATGATGCCCTTATTTCAATGTATGAAGGTGAAAGAGAGAGAGAGAGAGACTAAGCTAGTGTTTTTTGTAAGAAAATTCATAATTTTCAGTTTTTATGTTCAGGTGTTGTGTAGACTGATATTCTGTCATAATCAACATCATCAGCAAGTTATTGCATTTACAATGCATTAAGTGCAATTAATAAATAATTTGGAAAAGTACATATCAGAAGACAGAGACAATAAAGGATTTGGGCATTGACTAAAAGGAGCTGATTACGTGGCTAATGATCTTGAATTAAAACCAAACTTTGAACCAGTATCTCAAATTAGAAAAAGAGAAAAGAAGAAATTCTTTTCTTATGAAGGAGAGGATGAACCTCTAACTGATCCAAAACAAAATTTTAGAATAAATTTCTTTTTCTTAATTCGTGATGTCAAAAAAAGATGAATTTCTAAAAAACACAACTGAAGGTCCTGATATTTTATGCAGATTTTCAAAGTTAAATGCATTGTTTCAAAAAGAACTTAAGAACACTGCAATGACTTGGAAATATATTTAACCAATGGAGACCAGAAAGTTGATGGTAGACTTGTTTCAAGAAATTTTAGTTTTGAAGTTTACTCTAAGGTGCCTACTATTTTACATAGATTTGTGTCTGGTATCCTTAATCAAAGGCAGGGAAATAGAGAGGGACTAACTCATTACCCTAAAAAGAATTGCTGTGCCACTGAAAAATTAAAAAATTGCTGTTTCTGAAATTAACAGTTGATTTGGCAAAAACAGTTGCTCTTGCATTTTTTCTGTAAAATGCATCAAGCAGAATCGCATTCCTCAACAGAAACTAAACCTGCTTTGCCCTGTAACTTTTTTCCTTAAAGTGTACTGTTTTCGAGATACAGAGTGTCAAACCTTCTTGCTTTTAATTACACTTTGACACCCTGTATCTTGAAAATGATGCTCCTTATGTAAAAAAGTTATAAGGTAAAGTAGACTTAATTTATATTGCATTCTGTTTTTGAGACAATGTGTGACCTAACTATAGGCCATTCAGTTTGAGAGTGTTTGGAAAATCCAATTTTACTAGAAAATTATGCATTCTCCAGAATAAATACAAGATCAACTCTTTTTGCCAAATTGATTGTTAATTCTGAAAATAATGAATTTTTTAATTTTTCAGTAGTGTAACAAATTTCTTTGTCTGTTTCTGATAAGGATATCAAAACACATGATTATGTAGAATAGCCAGACACATAGAAAATTTCATCCCAATATCTCGCCAGCATATAGATACACCTTGTTCTTGAAATATTGAAAAAACAAGAAATTGTAAATTAAATTTTGACACTCTGTATCTCATAAACAGTGGACTTTAAGATATAGGTAAGTTGGGTTAAATCATTTCGATCTTGTCTCAGGAATCAGCATTCGTCAGTTGTTTTAAGGGCACCCTGTACAGGCTAAAATTTTGTTTTCTCTTTTCAATTTATCATTATAAAATCCCCTCAATGAACACCTGTGGAAAATAATGGAGGTGATTTTTTAAAGTTTGTACAAAGGTGGCCCATATGTACCCATAGCCCCGAAGATTTAAGTGCCTTTACAATAAAAAGTACTGTAAGAAAAGAAACTTTGTGGCCGTCATTTAGGAGTACTATATTAACAGATGGTTTTGGAAACTGAATTGCAGATTTGCTTTCGAAAATAGCAAATTTCATTGGAAAGTCATATTGTAGTTAATAGATTTGCATTTCTTAAATTGTTTAGGTTGTTTATCTTAAATGGAAAAGTTTCATTAAAACATGTAAATATCTGAATGCATATTACCGATATCCACTTCTTCCTTTGTCCTCTTTGCCCACCAACATCATACATCCAAAATTCAACATCACTTCCCCTGTATGGAATTTTAAATTCAATTTTAGATATTTGTATTGTCATTATCCGGCAAAATAGCATATCTTGTACTGTTGGAATATAATCTGATTTTCTAATGTCATCTATTCTATCTAAAAAACTAATCTACAGTTTTCTTGGCTTCTTTGGCTTGTGAAACCTATATTAGAATATTTCAGAACTTACTAATTAGCACTATCAATCAACTGAAACTCGTTAGAACGCTTGAAAGTTTCCTGTACTCCAGGGTCAGCCCATAAAATTTTCACATGATCGTAATATTCCTTGAAATAGACTCTTTCTTATTTTAATAATACCTTTACTACATGTATACTTACATCAGGATATTCGACTAGTTCATTTGCTCCTAATTTTATAATATATTCAGCAGATTCTTTGCTTTTGTCATGTTTCAATTCAACTGGTGGTGATATTTTATCCATATTGTAAATTAATGTATAAATTGATTCATGGATATTTTGCTTGATATTTGGAATTTTATCTTGTTTTTCTCTTAAAAAATAAAATATGATTATAAAAGTTATTAAGATTGCTTATACTAACTTTTCAGAAAATCCATTGATGTGGATTATTTGCATCTGTTTGATAATTGTTGATTTTCCTGATTCACCGGTGCCTAAGAGAAGTAATTGCATGATACGTTGAAGCTTTTTGCTATCATTTTTTAATTGTTTGTCCAGTTCTCGAGATCTACGTTTATCCTCATCTGGTGTTGAGCTTCCACAAAACATTTTTTAAAAATTTGATTTAGGTATTTATCTGTATCTTATTAATGCTAAATGTTGGATTGAATATTGCAGGTAATGCTATTTTGTTAAACCACTACAACAAATATGTCTTAATCTTATCTCTAATCCAACTTATAATCTTATTAATACTGTTATTCACCTTATTCGAACTATACAAGGTGTTTTATGTATTATATAAAGTGATACTGAAATGAACTGATTGCATACTAGATTGTATTAGATATCTTCTTGTCAATTCTAAAATTTGATAACTTAGGCCAATATCAAAACGAATTTCTAAAATAAAATCAAACAGAAAAATACTGATAACATTTTTGGTTGCAATAATGAAGAAAGGACACCTTGTATTTAATTTTAGCCATATATTTATCTAATCTTTAAAATTTGTCATACTTTCATTTAAAGGTAAATATAGTAATCTTTGATGCAATAAAGATTTCTTTGAGTTTTTACAGACAGCGTTTATTTCTTCTTCAGCTCTCTAAGTACAACACCTTGAAGTCCATTTTTTTCCCATTGTCCTATAAATTCTTTCTATCATTCCATTTGACTATGGATATCAAAACATAATCTTTGTCATACAGATACTCAATAATTACTATACATTCTGCAATAGTACTGATTCAAGATTTTGATCCTGAGCAGAATGTAATTCCTACCTTAGAATGGATAAAGAGCTCTTTCACAATATGTTGGTCAGTTGTTCTGGGTCTTGCATTTACAGTGGTCTCAAGAAATATCAGAAATTATTAAATTAGTTGGAGACTTTCGATAATCATATTTTTTAGTATTTTCTTATTTTTAAATATTCAAATGTTAGGGCCAACACTGATGTCGATAATATTCTGTCAATAACCATTGCGTCTTCTCAATTTGCTGTTATGAAACAGCTACCTCAAATACTACATTTTAAATTAGAAAATTATAAGTGGTTATTATAGTCATTTTGAACATACCAAAGAACTAGTTCAATTATTCATTAAAATGCTAGTTTTATAATTTAAATAAAAGATATTACAATGCTATTAAAATATATTTGAACATTATAAAATCTTACAGTTCTGTCTTACATTCACATTATTACAGTCTAAGTAAATATGACTTGGTTATTGTCTTAACAGATTAGTAGAAACTGATATGTAATATAACAATCAGGCATTATTCAACCTTCATTCTCCAGAAACTCTGTACAGAATAATAGTAATGATAACCACAACCAATAAATCTTATAATATTGACACTGACATAATCACATTAGTACTCACTATTCATTGTTTTTTCTTTCTTTTTCATTAAAGTAAATTGAAATAAAGCAAATTATAGGTATACATGCAAATAACAAATATACATTGTATAGATAAAATTAACAAACATATGAAAATATATAACAAAAAGCAAACATAAAAAGACTGTTATATTATCTGTTTTACTTTCTTAAACCTAAATGCATGAGACTTCTAACTGTTGATGGGCCATTCCAATATCCGTTCAACATAAGCTTCCAATAAAGTGTTGGCATAAAATCTTTTTTCATCATGTACATCACCCACATCTCTTTATCTTGACTTATTGGAAAAGTCTCTAAAGGATTTAAATCATAATCAAATTCTGCCATTATGCAACTGCCATATCCTGTTACTAAGGGACAAGATGCGTAACCATTGTATATCTCTGTCAAGTTTTGCCCTGCCATCACAGCTTTCATATTTTTATAAACAATATTGCACTGCGCAGCTAAAAAATAAAAATTCAAAACGTTATTATAATTCTAGATATGTTATGAAAACAAATAATTTACCAACAGACGCTGCAGTCTTTGAGTTTGGGGAGCTACTGCAATCTCCTATTGCAAATACATTTGAAAATTTTACATGTTGTAAAGTATCTTTATTCACATTAACAAATCCCGCTTCATTTACTAGGTCAGTACATTTTTTGAGTACATCAGGTGCACCCATTGGAGGTGCTACATGGAGCATAGAATACTACAATATTAGCAACTAAATTTTTATCAAAAGAACCAAATTAATAAATTAGTCAAGACAAATTGATCTACCTACTTCCACTATTGTCTTTTCACCAGGCTTATCTAAATTCTCAAAAATTGCTAGTTTCTTCTCTGGTTGAACTTCAATTAGATTTGTGCGCAGATTAACATTAATATTTCTTTCTTTGACAACTTTCCATAATGCATCTGCATATTTTTTCACACCAAATATAACACCTAAAGACGTGTTATAAGTTACATTTGCTTTATTTCTTTTCCCGGTCTACAATTTAAGTTTAAAATAATCAAAATAATAATTATTTATAAGATTAATATAATAATCAGTGATCCGAGTTTTAAGAACGTTACAGGGCTGAACTAGTTAGCTGATTACAAAAAATAACTGAATTGTTTGCGTTTACAGTTACAATGTTAATATTATTTCAGCCTTCATGTAAATTCTTAGTATGTATGTTCTTCTAAATAGATTTCAGTTTAAATTCAAGTATTTTACACAAACAAATTAAATACGATGCTGAAACAGTTGTTATTGCGCTTAATTTTTTTATTATAGAATTCAGAGTAGGCTTTGATTCTATCACATTTTTACAGTGTATGACAAGATTACAACAAATTCAGGTTTACAACTTAAAAACCAAAAATTACTACATTGACAATTCATGTTAATTTAAAACAATGACACAAATGACGGACCTCTAACCTATAAATATGTATTTAGTAACTCTTATAGTGAAACTTCAAAGTACATTGTCACAGAAATATCCTCTCAAGGTCTACTCTGAATGCTATAACAAAAATGTACTTATAATTTCAATTAATTTATGTATTGGAGATCCATAGCTTAAGGTAGGTATTGATCAGGTTAATAAAGGGTACTTCCTTAAGTTTTTGATTTTTATTTAATTTTCTCTATCAGTTTCGTTCTAGGAACATCATCAGCAGAAAAATAGTCAGTTTTGCATGAATATGCAATTCACTTTGTTTAATTGTATAAGTAAAATTATTAGCTGCGATCTATTTCTAATTGGAAGAATGATTTCAAATTACAATTTTTCTATGTGCAATGATTTTATCGTTAATTATTTTTTGATTTTGTTATTAATCTACATACAAGCTAGAATTAAAAGAATGTCATTCTTTTAACTGACTATTTTTCTCCTGATGATGTTCCTAGAAGGAAACCAGTAGAGAAAATTAAATAAAAATCAAAAACTTAAGGAAGTACTCTTTATTAACCTAATCAATTAATTTAATTAATAGTCGATTTTTAGTCTGATCTTACTAGGGCCCTGGAATGTCCTTAAGAATTTGACCACTGATAGTAATAATTGGTTTTCATACTTTCCGAAAGAAATGTTCCGAGATATAAACAACCTTTTGGGGAGCACCAGGACATTTAACAGGTGTATTAGGAAAAGTAAATACAGCATTTCCAGATTCAAACTTTTGTAATGCTTCATAAGTTTTGTTCACATGATTAGGTGAATAATTTGAACATACACCACTATTTGGTATGTTGAGTGCTTCTACCAATCCAGGAACCTATAATGGATTGATAAAATAATTAATTAAAAAACTTATTTAATGTTTACCGCTTCATAACGGAGCTGTAATCCAACAGCAACCAACATAAAATCATACTTAATGGTATCACCATTTGATATTGTAACAGCATTTTTCTGTGGATTAAATTCAACTACGCTTTCTTTAATCCAGTTTGCTTTGTTTGGTAATACATCTCGCATGTTTTTCCTTGAATCTTCTAATTTCTTTATTCCACCCCCAATCAGGGTAAACATTGGCTGGTAATAATGTACATCGCTAGGTTCTACAATAATTATTTCTCCTTTTTGGAAATTTCTTGCAAACTTAGCAGACAAGGAGCAACCACCTGAGCCTCCTCCAACTACTAGTAGTTTACAGCTACAACAAATTTGTTTTGTCTTTTATTTAGCTTTCCTTATTATCATTTGTAAAATAATAATTACTTGTGCTCCTTAAGACGTGCATGACTGGTTGAGAAATATTTAAATGATGTATTTAGCACCAGAGAGTTTCTATTGTACAGTAACTTTGCAAACATCTTGATATAAAAAAGGATTATAATCTGCAAACAAAATTATTATGACTATGAACCACTAAGTGTTTGCATAAAAATACTAACTGGTAATTAGCACGATAATAATAATGATAGCACGCTTGTTACTTAGTGCAGGATATTTGATAATATCTATGATGAATGATGTCGATAATTATTGTTATTCAATATGTATGTATAAAAAAAAAACCACAAAGAACCATTGATAAGGGAATCAGTAATTTTACAGCAAATAATTTACATATTGTTATAATATTTAAATATATTCACAAATTATTTAAAAAGATAAAAAGACTATTATATTTGTTGTTTGTTCACATTTTATATTGTTGACAAGTAAAGTAAACCGCGGTTGACCTTTACCTTCTACCGTTCGAAATGTCAAACATCAAACGTCAAGCTGAGTTTTATTATGTATATGGTGTACAAAAAAAGTATAGTTAAGTAGCAGGGGAACACGGGCAATACAGGGTGTATTATTTCAGGTAGAGACTATTGGCACCACTCGATTCTCCCTGAAAAATTGAGCAAAAAATGTTACAAAGATGTTTGCCTTGAACGCATATTTCTCCAAATAAAGGTCATTTAAGATTCTTAATATTTGCAACGCTGCATGAAAATTGTAAGTAGAACAAGAATAGGTCATAACTTTATTAACGTGGTTACCTTAGTCACATTTTTGCAGGTCGTTATTATTAATGTTTCTAGGTAAATACAACATTGCAATATCTTCTACAAACAAATAAATCGAAGCAACTGCATTGTGTAAAAGCCATTTTAAAGAAAATTGCTGGTAAATAGGAGAAAAATATGATTAATTTATGTTTTCTGGTACCTAAACTATGGGTAGTTACTTTTATTTAATAATTCTAAGCAGTCATAAGCAAATTATAAAAAATATACGACTCTTGATATTTCTACAACCACATTGTTAACAACAAATTGGTGCTAGAGTTTCTTGCATAGTTTTGATGCAGAATCGAGTAGCGTTGATATTCTCTACCTGAGATAATACACCCCGTATAGTCCGTTTAGAAAGTTTCCGGAATTTTGGAATTTTGGTAAATTCCAGACATTTCTTTTTTGCTATATCTTAACAGCATAATATTCTTCACATAGATTATATGCATCGTTAGCTATGTACAGCTTTTTTCAAAAAAATTGAGAATA
>VTPC01002663.1:19667-82353 GCA_011009095.1 Ignelater luminosus | reverse complement strand
TTTTGAAAAAAGCTGTACATACTAACAAACAATAGGGCATGTACAATATTGTTAATTGTATAAAACCAGTGTATCGTCCTATAACTTTGGACACTTTCTAAAAACTAGAAATTCGAAGAAGATTTACTTTTAGGAATGTGAAGTAACACCAAATATTCACAGAAAAAGGGTCTTGCTTTTAATCTCTTTCAAACGTACTTAACATTTCTTCAGAAATATTTTAAACGTTTCACATTGTAAATTCTCGTAGAAGGTAAAGAATTTTGCTTTTATCTAATTCCTCTTAAAGGATCTACAGCAATATTTTATTGAAAAATTAACACACAATTTCTATCGAAATTGTCTGAACATCATTATTGCATTTTTCCTACGAAGACTAGAGAACTCCGCTCTTTGCATGCACTTGGTATATATAAAGTTTGTCAACATTTTACAGATCTCTCTTAGTGTTTGAATCTCAGCCAAACATCAACTCACATCAGTTGATCATTCTTTACGGTTCCACAACAATTGTAACATCTTGTTAACCTGTTTATAAACTTTAATAAATAACATTATTGTAGTGTATTCAGTTATGTTAGATGGGTTGTATAACCATACATGTATATAAGTTGTATACGTTGTATATGTATTTATTAAATTCAATATAGCGCGAGTGGTCTTTGAATGAAGCACCAAACACAATAATTATATTATTATTTATGAATTTATTTATCATTATAAACCATCGCTACCGAAGTTCTACACCAGAATATCTATGTAATAATATGGAAAGTAAAAAAAGAAAGATGATGGAATATTTGTTTAGATAGTTAGAAAGGTAGAAAAAACTGCTTAAACTGCCTGAACGGAAATAGTGCAGTCTATGAAGTTCTAAACAGAGTAAAGAATGGTACCGAGATGAAGCATAGACTAGTTTTACGAAGACCGCGTAAAATACTAGGTGGAAACAATTTGAACACTCGAGTTATGTACCTTAGGACGACAACTTCCGCTTAGAGTATTAAAAACTAGCCAGCAGCTTTACCAAATCTAATAAAAACATATGATAATCGAAGTAAAACAAACGCTGCTTTGAAATAAAAATAAATTGATAGCATCAGTTTTAGAAGCATGGGACCACCATTATTGCTCAGTATGCAGTTGCCTTGATTTCAGGCGTCTCTGGAAGTCTAATAAAATGTCTTCAATTAAATAAACTTTACATAAAAAAATGATATAAATTGTTTTTCTTTAATTTTATTGTCTAATTACTAAAAACTTATATTGGAAGATCTACCAGTGCTTTTTTTACCGGAAACTTTCTAGACGGACTTAGATTAGTAGAAAAAACACTACGATCGGTGAATTTTATGTATATGGTGTACAAAAAAATGTGTAATCAAAAAGTAAGGGAGCACTGATAAAATAGAAGACACGGTCGCCTGATTACAAATCAGTAGCATATAAATCAGTAGCGTTTTATGTCAGTGTAGTCCTCAGTTTATTCCACTTCCCGATCTTCTCCCTCCAACGTGATACACATTCCATAAGTGCTGGCGCCATTAATTTGAAATATGACACGGTCAACTGACTGAGCGAAGTCCCAACAAACGCAAAATGGCGGATAATTTTGAGGTTTATTGTACTGTATTTCGGTGTATTTTGTCCTGTTTTGTACAATTTACCAGTTAGGTGTTTTGTTCTTCCAGAAATGTAACATGTACAATTTATCTTTTCGAAGCCTTGAAAACCACAAGACATTTTATATTTCTTACGAATTTAAAAGTTAAGTTGAATATCGTTTCTTTACCATTAGATCTAATTACAATTAGTACTGATATTCTTAAAACCTTTACCCTTTAAAGTTGTTTCTAATTAATTTTTTATCCCAAACCATGCCAACAACACCATATTTTAAATTTATGGCACCAGCGCTTACGGAATGTGTATTATCACAGATTAAATAAGAGTCAGATATTTCACTCCCTATACCACTAATGCTCCCATTTTCTGTCTCTGCGCATTTACATTAGTAGCTCCGAGAGTTAATCACGCCTACTCTTTTACGCGCGTTTTATGAATTAAGTGCATTTCATATATTTAGAATAACTGTAATTGGTGGATCAAAAGACTGGCCCACTAATTAAAAAAAATCTAAATGAAAAAAATGATCCATCAATACAATCCATACTACGTATAAGGCGAAACATGCTAACAGTACAAGTTTGAAACATCTACAGCAACTAAACTCGAATTTTTGGAAGAAATTTTAGCAACCTTCAGATTGTATGCATGAAGTTGTGCCACTTAAAAGTTAAAATAGAACATTGGCGCTTTTAAATGTCAATATTCTCGCTAGATTTGCCCATTAACTAAAAGAAAAAACAAGAAAATATGCCTATGGTTTAATAGGTACCATTTAAACACATAAACAATTTTCTCAAAACATTTACTTCTATTTGCAAAAAATTTCAAAGTATTTTTCTGCACTAAACTAAATTTAAAACAGTAAAAACGTATTTCAAAAAAATAGTTTTATATAAGAAACTTCCTATAACAAGTTTTCAAGTATACTTCCATTTACGGTCAAACAGAATCCGAGACGAACATAAAAATTATTTAATGTGTTTGTTAACTGTTCTGCTGTGATAGTTGCTGATACAGCTTGTATTCGGTATTTTAGCTGGTCTAAATCCATCAGCGTTCCATCAAAAACCTTGGTTTTCATATATCCCCAATTTAAAAAAATCCATCGGCGTTAAGTCCAGTGACCTAGCAGGTCAGGATATTTCACCCTCTCTCCCAATCCAGCGACACGAAAAATTTTCATTTAAATAACTCTTCACGATTCTGGTATTATGGGCGAGAGCACCATCATGCTGGAACCATAATATCTTCGTGAATGTTCAAATTTACATTATTTTAAGCTCACGTTATCTTGTAGTAATGATAAATAAGTTTCAGCACAAATATTTCCATTAATAAAAAAAGGTCCTATAATTTTGGTACCTACGACACCCGCCCA
This sequence comes from Ignelater luminosus, assembly GCA_011009095.1. Classification (NCBI taxonomy): domain Eukaryota; kingdom Metazoa; phylum Arthropoda; class Insecta; order Coleoptera; family Elateridae; genus Ignelater; species Ignelater luminosus. The sequence continues at coordinate 79,346 of VTPC01002663.1, read as the reverse complement.
AACGTTAACTTTGGATTATCGCTGTGGTTTACTGATGATATACAAATGCAAATTGTTTCTACACCAATACCTGCAATTTTGTGAGTTCACGTCGCCGGTAACATAGAAAGTGGCTTTGTCCGTAAAAAGAATGTTTTGTAAGATATCTGGATTGGTATTAATTTTTTCCATAAAGACCTCGCAGAAAGTAATTCTGTGTTCGGAATCGTTCGCAATTAGTTCTTGATGGTTTTGAAAATGATCCGACCTGTATTTTTCTTTTTTTAATAGCCTGTGGACACTGCTTCTACTCACTGTTGTAATTTGGCTAAGTTCTCTTAAGGTCAAGCGCCTGTTATTATCCAATAAATTAGTAATCTCATTACATTTTTCCGCAGTGAGAACAGGCTTAGCCCTCACTTCAGGTTGTTAATCGCACGCAAAATTGTTGATCCATTAGGTTTAGGGCGATCAGGAAAATTAATAGCAAATAAATCTGAAACCTGTCGTAAGCTAAAGTTATTATCGTACCATCTCACTACTTGTAATTTTTCTTCGAAGGTATCCATGCTTACTTAAGCTTTATTTACTGCAAAAGTTAATGCAATTGACATAAGCCAACAAACATGCAAATGTTCTATTTTAGATGGGACGCGTCAATGAAATGTGGTAACTATGACAATAGCAGACTCTAAACCTCCATGTTTCGTCCTTATTAATAAAATTCACTATGAACTCTAACACAAATTAAAGTTGCTTATGTATATATAATATGGATAAGAGTTACGCAAAGCTGCAGAATCGGCGGTCACGTTTGATTTAGAAGCTATTTTCATAGCAACACACAATAAAACAATTTTGAATATTTAGAATAGCCATACTTGGTGGGTCAAGAGATTAGTCCAACAATTAAAACAATCCTGACTTTGATTAACTTTTAGCCATAGTATACAGGGTGATTCTGAAATAAAGGGTATCCTCTTAAAGGTGGATAGCGGTGTGATAGTACATACATTTGCGATAAAAAAAGGTAGGTAAAAATTGCATAGTTTCCGAGAAAAAGAATTTTGAAATTTAATCGCTGAGCCAAGCCGGTCCTGCTCTCATACTTTTACTTAAGTAAAAATCGATAGGGGTTGATTGACCCTCCTTGTCATTGGCAGGTAGCTATTTACATACGTAAGGGTCGGAACATGTTGTCACAATCAGTCGGTCTTTGACTTTCCTAAGAGTGACAAGGTGTGAAAAAATTTAAAGTGAGCGAGATGTTTTCCACTCAAGAGTTGGCAGACATAACTTTAATGTATGGAGAATGTCATTATAATGTAGAAGCGACAAAACGACTGTACGCCGATCGTTTTCCACAACGAAGACAGCCTTCGCGGAATACAATACTGCAAACGATACAACGACTTCGTGATACAGGTAGCACCGTCGCAACATATGAAGGCCGTCGACAAGAACGAGCACCACACTTTCTTCAAGCGGAAGAAGATGTATTAGATATGATTAATGAAGATCCTACAATAAGTACCCGCCGTATCGCACGCGACGTGAACGTTTCCCAAGCAACAGCGCATCGGATATTAAAGTCGTACTTATTACATCCCTATCACGTACAACGGGTTCAGCATTTAACTGAAAATGACTTTGCACCGAGACGAACATTTTGTGAGTGGTTTCAACAAAAAATAATGCAGCAACAGGAATTTGTAGAGAAAGTACTGTTTACGGATGAGTGTTGTTTTACGCGAGACGGTATCTTAAATTTTCATAACGTACATTATTGGAATGACGCTAATCCTCACCTGATTAGGGAAAATAAATTTCAATGGCGGTTTTCTATTAATGCGTGGTGTGGCATTTTAGGAGACACATTGTTTGGACCATTTATTTTACCACAGCGGTTAAACGGAGACGCGTATCTGGAATTTCTAGAAAACAGGTTGCCAGGCTATGTTGGATGATACACCTCTAGAAACTCGTAGGCATATTTATTACATGCATGATGGAGCCCCTCCGCATACTAGCGTACGTGTGCAGGGCTATTTGAACGAAATGTTTCCCCATCGGTGGATTGGTCGCAATGGTCCCGTACGCTGGCCTGCTCGTAGCCCTGACATAAATCCTCTGGACTACTTCTTGTGGGGTCACATGAAGTCTGTTGTATATCGCACGGAAGTCGAAAACGCGGAAGACCTTCAACAACGCATTTTAGCAGCAGCCGCAGAAATTCGCAATACAGCTGGAATATTTATTCGTGTGCGTAACAGTTTTCACCGACGCATAGAGGCTTGTCTTCAGGTCGACGGTGGTCATTTTCAACATTTGTTGTAATATTTTGGTAAGTTGCCCGTCTTTCAAGTAATAAGGTGATAACATGAATGCGTAAACGTCGCGATACTCTGTTTAGTCTTTACAAGAAAACGAAAGAAGATTGAATTATGAATTATGGCCCTTTTTCGTGCGCTTTTGAATGAGATTCGCATTTCTGACATTAACAAAAGAAGCTATATTTTCGCGTTAAATAGGCAGCGGTCAGCGACCTTCATATTACTATTGAAATATGTTTTTAGAAAAAGAAATTGGAAATATCTAGTTGTTAGGGTAAAGCCAGTGCCTTTGAAAGAAGCAGGTACCAAATATTTAATCTCCAAGAAAACGTTTTGACGAGAAACCTTTTTATAATTCTCGCTTTTTTGGATTAAGAAGTAAACATGATGGGGGGTAAAATAAAGTTGCTGTACTTGCTTAGTTGACAGACTTACTATTTACTACTTGCTCGAGATAAAGGAAGGCGATAGCTTATGTTAAAAGGAACCTCTATTTCGCCGAAAGCATGGTAAACACACCAAACCTTTCTCGCACTTTAAACGCTTATAATAGTTTTTCTGGTTTCTACAATGCCATAAATAACCTATGGACACGTTTATAACATTTACTTTTTGATCTGTAAACGGAAAAAATATTAAAATTTTACTGTTAGTGACTTTTTTCTGTAAAATTCCGAAGAACCAAAAACTTCAATAAGCATTCTGCTACATAAATAAAAATTGGTGGATTTTATGGAATTGAGTTAAATACAGAAGCGATAATTAGTAGTATCTTCCATAATGTTTTCTATTCAAATGACTAAATAATAATAAGGGATTAAAATGTTGCTTGCGAGACTGGAGTCTAATTGCTCGTGACATAAATTATGCTATTATCTTTTTACTGTCTTAATACATTTCAACAACCCTGTTTGTTAAACATATCACAATTTCTTTGATCTCCTCAACTTCAGATTTAAGAAGGGAAAGTTGAAAATGTCCAGGGGGTAGCTTATGATGGCATTTATTGTTCGTTGTGCTACTACACCTGCGTTAGTTCAAAGAAAATAGGCATGTCTGGCAAATTTTCATTCTTGCACTACAATGGTTTTACAACAACCGTAAATCTCCTTAACTTTCACTTTTTACTCCGAAGGCGAGAATACAAAGAACACTTTCCTTTTTCTAACCAGAGGCGGCTTCAGTATTTAATATTTCGGAAAATTGTGAAAATTTTCAATTTTCACGGAGCCACTTCGTTTCTTCATTTTTTGTATTCTTTTAGCCTCACTTATCACCTATTAAAAGGATACCCTTTATTTCAGAATCACCCTGTATAATAATAAGTCGAGTCAATGAATGTCCAAAAGCGGATTATAAAGGACATGGAAAGGGGGAGAATTTTTCTCTTGAGGAATGTGTTGGGGGTAGTTAGAAGGCAAAGATACTAAAAGTCCCCGCCCCTAGCCCTGCCGCTTCAGGGGGAGGGGGGTGGAAAGGTCCCTCTTTTCGGTTTCTTGCTTATAACTCGGAAATGGTGCGTCGTACAGTAAAAAGTATTCCCTACAAAATAAAAGATAATAAAATTACCTACAAGATATTCGCCAGCGAAGAACGATAATTTTCAAAAAACTTTTTTTTGCCTCACATTTTTCCTCAAACTTGTCCGTCTAATTCCTCAGCCTTATGTTTTACAGAAAAGTAGTCGGACAGAAAGTTGTAGAGCATTTAGTCCCCTTTAGAAATATGTAATAGTTACTAATTTATCTTCTACAGGTCAGAGATTACAGCAATTTGAAGTTTTTGGATACATTTCGTGATTTCTCAAAGAAAGTTAATCAATGACCAAAAGGGGGTTGTAGAGGAATTCTTCTCGTGAGGAATATGTTGCGGGTAGTAAGAGAGCAAAGATATTAAAAGTCCCCGCCCCTAGCCCTGCCGCTTTAGGGAGGGGGATGCTTGAATTGCGCTCCATTGGTTGCTAGGCAATAATAAATGAAATTCATCGTAATTTTAGATAGAAAGCAAAATAGATTTCATCATTGCCTAGCAACTAATGGAGCGCAATTCGAGCATCTATTACGATAAATTTAATAATGTACCTTTATTAAAATAAAAAAATTAATTTTTCGAAAACCAATTGGCCGATTAAATTTTTTCAAACACCACTGCATCGAAGACCTTTAATTTGATGTGCCACATGCCATATCATCCAATTTAAAATTTTAAAGTAGAGGTGGCCGGAGCTTAAGAGTAGAATCTTAATCGAAAACTTTGTACATAGTTTAGTCTCCCCCTCCCGGTATAAAAAAATGCCATTAGATTCATTCCGATATCTTTTTTTGGTTTTCAAGATATTCAGGGAGGGAAGTTTTAAAATGATCACCCTGTATAGTAGAATCTTGTCACTTATTAATTGCGTCGAAGCTATGGAGAATTCAGAAAGATTTGTCTTTTTTGAAAACTGTATCTCATCAAAAATCTTAAAATTAATAGTGAGAAAATAAAAAAACCTCGTTCACTGTGTATCCTGTACTGATATAATCGGGTTTTTGATCAAAATCACAAAGCAGCTAAACAATATAACACACAAATTTAATGAATAAGCAAGATGCTAAGAGCTAGAAAAAGACATCAAGATATCGTATGGTGCTGCGAGAGACCACAGAAAAAAACAGAGAAGTAGAAACAAAACAGCTTGAGTTTAATAAAAGAGATGAAATACATATATAAGGGTGAAAAACAAACTCTTCACAAATAATAAAGTGAAAAAAAATAAGTCTGCATATGTAAAACCTGGACTATAAAATCGAAGAATATGAAGAGAATACTGGTAGTTCGTCTCTTTTTCGCGGAGCGTTCAATTTGGTCTAGTGAAAAACAATTGAGTTCATCATTTTTAAAGGCTAAAAGTAAGAACAGCATCTGTTTCCAATATTTTCCTAAATTATTGTCAATGTACGTGCGTCTTTTCCCGAACAAATTGGTGTTTGGAGTGTTTTCCCAAAGGGTTTTCATGAATATCTTGCTAGGAAACTAAAACATTTGTTTGAATTTAAAACGATATTTTAGTTGAGTATTTAGAGAATTATCCTCTGGTTTTAAATAGTTGTTACGAGGTTTTCCAACATTGTTTCGTGATTCCCTTTCTTTCAAATGTATACAATATACTACAGAAATTTAGATTTAAAATGTGTAAGTGTGAAAGGTATGAATATGTTTATTGGTAAGCTACAAAGCGTCAAGTAAAAATGTCTCGGATAAGATTAGTTATTTTTTATTAAGGAATATAGAACCTAAGGCTGTCTCGTGCTTGCTCGGTTTGCTCTATTTTTTAAAAAACTAATTCAGCTTTCTATCTGATAGTGATAATGTTTCAAAGCACATCTTACAAAAATGTGTTAACCATGATATAATTAAGCATAAGCAATGATTGAAGTAATTAGGAACGATTTTCTTATTTTACGTGGATTCGTTACAAGTTTTACCATTAAATATGTCTAAATCTATTAGATTTAATAATGTTATTTCCGGTAAAACAGGAAATGAGATATATTCTTATCAAAAAATTCCGAATTATGTATCCGCAAATTTAAATTACTTTTACTTTTGATTTAAAAAATTAAAAATTAAATTATGATAAATATTTTTTATACATTATTATCACTCTTACTTTTTGAACTTACTGTTTTGGGCACTAAGATTTTACTTATGTTAGTTAAAATGTGGATATCCAATTAATTTCTATCCCACTAGTTGCTACTATCACCATACCACCGTATTATTTTTACAAGGACTGCACTTCAAAATGACTGCAATTATTGTAAAAACTGATACATCTGATACAGCTAAAATGAACGATGCACTTACTGTAGCAACAAAAATTATGACTCGTTTGTTCCTAGAAATTCAATATCTACGTAATAAAACACATAGTATACCTATGTGTTTACATTTCCATTAATACGTGTATTCACTAAGTACACAATACGTACAGATTATGTAACATTTATTGGATGGAGAATACTAAATTGAATTTGCACTAAAACGTTTTAATTATAGATTCTACAATTTGAAGAATTTATCAATCTTTTTAGCCGCATGCACATATCTGCAAAAAAACAAATTATAGCTTAACCTTTAACCATATTTGAATTTATAATTAAACGACTTTTAGAGAAATATACTCTAAAGCAATATGAATAAAGTAAAGTTAGTGAACTAAAAATTGACACTAAATTCCAAAATTGTTTATTTAACAGAATAACAAAAATATTAGGAGTACTGTTTAAGAATAGATATAAGTCCAGACAGAACCACATCGGAATTTCTTTGCTCATCATTTTTGATTTTTACACAGTTGTTTTAAGTAACTGCCGAATTCCCTTTACTTAATATCTTAAGGGTTATATTTAGTACCGCGAGAAAATTATTTCCTTTTTTGCAGTTTTTGGTATCAAAAGGCGCCTTTTTAAGCACTAGTGCCCAAAATTAATACTCGTGAGCACTAGCGCTCATTTGTTTTGCAAATTATTATTTGGAAACTTCAAGGCCTACTACGGTTAAATCTTAATTTTGTATTTTCTTGTAATTTTTCTCCTTTAAACATAGTCATATTGTATACATGGTTGAAAAGCTCTTTTTATGACGATTTCAAAAATGTAAAAATCCAATATGGCGCCAATAAGAAAAACAAAAGTTGGATACGAGTACGTGAAATCTAGAAAGCCTAGCATTTTTTTGAAGTCGTTTTTGAAATCCTCATTAGCCGCTATTTCGTTTCTAAAAATATTGTTCATTTATCTGTAATAACAAATAAATAAATCAGGATTTTAGAAAATGCACTTTTTTGGTTTTTACCCTGTACCTTTGAGACGGGGCAGATAATTGTCAATGTAACCATGGATTATTTATTGGCATATAAATACGAAACTTTTTCCCCATTTAACCAACCTTGTATCTATTACCGTTTCCAATATCCCCATGTAGGTCATTTTAAACTGGACACACTGTATTTGTTTATTACTTTTCCGCCCTTATAACGTCCCAAGGGCTGTAACGAATCATTACGTCCCTGTTTCAAGCGAAAATGAATTTAGTTTAGCGGTGAAAAAATTACAGGAGTAAGTAATATTAGTCTCGAAGTGTAATAAATTACTTTTCTCCATTGGTACGGAAATTACTATACCGCATATGTTAGGTTATGAACTATAACAGTATTGTTATTTTTTTGTGTCTTTAGAAACAGTCAGCGTTTTGTAAAATTAACTTACATGCTGATTGTAACCGTTCGATTTTCACTTAAGTCATTAGTTTATCCAATTTCTGCCTTTGTACAATAAGTCTTTATCTGATTGTATTGTTGGTCTCATTTAAAACCTTTATCGTTTTCCCACTTTACAGAAAAAGAAAACTCGAACGATCGTCGTGCGTAAAAGTTCGAAGTTGGTCTTGCACCATTAGTAGTTGAGCAGAGCTGATTCTAACCCAAAAAGTAAACAAAAACAAACCCACGTGATCGCAATATATGTAAACAAAGCATGTAAGTAAACAAAAACACACCACAAATCCACGTAATGTTAACAAAAAAATCATGTGTTTGTACATGACGCAATCAAAGATGTCGAATGTAGTTTGGTGTTTGCCTTATGTAAGTTATTTACTTGTGGCTGTATGTATACCTACAGAACCATACTTTTCTTTTCTGTTTCGACTTGAGGCGTTCTGGCGCCCCAAATAATTTCTTATCAAGTTGACAGGTTAGACTTTCATTTGGACTCATCCTTGTTTGAAGTATATTTTCGAGGCCCATAGAGTGCCCTGGTTTTACTGGAGAGCTACATCGGCTCCGTTTTAAAAAGCGGATTTTTTAAGTAATATATGTAGTATCAACAATGTTGGTAAGATTAAGAAAAACCACGATCGTGCGAAAAAGTAATAACTAATAAGCAAGAAGTTTTCGACGCTGCTTGACCTTAACATCTATTTGTTCTTATATAATAATATTTTTATGTCTAGAATTCGTTTCTTAAGCTATTTCTTTAAATAAACAATTTTGAAATTTAGTATCAATTTTTAGTTTGCTAACCTAGCAGAGTAGTTAGTAACAAGAATAAACTACTTACTGTGAAATTTCAGTGTATGGTTTTGGCTGAAATGTTCGTGGTTTATACCACGTTTCGCCTTTAAGGTCAGGATCAGCTAACCAAAAGCCAGGTCTCATGAAGTCGGTTCCAGGGTAGTTATACATATCTGTGGGTCCTGGAACGTGAAACTTAATAAACGAAACGGCTTACTTACCTTGAGACCAACAGGAATAAGCCGAAGCAACAATAATAAAATTGAGTAATACTTACCCACAGGTTTAAACATTCCTTTCTTCCTCATCCTTATTAATCGATCATAAGATTTGTAAGCATATCCATCAGCACGTCCAATATAACAGTCCAGTTCACTGACCAACTCAGTAAAACGTTTATTCGTACCTAGGTAAAATAATTTATGAAGCAAGAACGACATGACTATTACTGTCCTAACCTAAATGAAAAAACTGACAGTTTGAGAATTAATCATGTTTTAGAACAGTTTTCAGTGTAGAAACACAGCGAATACCTTTTGCAATGACTTCGTATAGATCTGGTTGAACTTCCGGTTCTTTATAGTCAGGCCTCATTAAATCTTTAAAGTAATCAGGAAATCCGTAGAGTGTTATACCAAACCATTCCATGTTTTTATTATTTTACAAAATATTTACTTATGTATTTTAATAAAATACACAAGGGTAAAATGTATTGGGCTTAACAATACAATGAACTGTTAATTTTACTTGGTTTTCCTATACTGGTATTATACCATTTTAATACTAACTGCCAGTGTATTTACACAAGCATGCTATGTTGTAAAAGTTTTTCAAAAATATAGCATTCGAAGATTAAAACAATCATAATGCGCCTCCTTATCTTTTAATATATCTCTTTAAAACGACTCGTTTTATTGTTTCCTAGGACTTCTTGGTAAACAACAAGAAGTGAAATTGGCGATTTCAACGCTGTGAAGGAATATATCAAAAATTCTGGACTTTTTAAAAAATAACGAAAAAACTTCAAACATTCACTGATCGCCATGAGATTCGAATATATATCAGGAAGAAGCCTCTAAAGAAGGTACAGTTCAATCTCTTTTTGTTTCTTCATCTCCACTCCTGAATTGAGACCTTCTTCGATTGTTCTTTCGTTTGCATATTTCGAAAAATCGAATTTTAACCACCTTTGAACCATCGTAGTTGGTCGTAATCGCGCTCTTTTGCGAAATCTTTTTCTGTATTTGGATATCTTAAAGTATTAGTTGCAGCTCTGTTGAGCGTACTCCGACAACGAGCTCAAATTTCTAAAAAGCCGGAGAAACTCGAGCTTTTTGAAACAAGTGAAGATAGCGTAATAAAATGGTGTCTAGGAATGGATTTTGTCACTCGGAACAAGAATTCTAAGAATTAATAGATAAAATCGATCGGTAAGTGTTTCGTACCCACTGCTTACCATCGAATCTAAGATGGCTTGTTGCTCAGTTGTTATTGATGGTTAACGACGAGTATCATACAGGGTGATTTGTCTTGACCTATAGAGCCTAAAATTAATCTAAAGATAGATTTTGTAAGGTATTTTTTGCATTAAATCCATTGAAGACAAGAAATACGTAATTTTGATGAGAAACAGATCATTTTCCATGACTATTAGTTAGAAACTGATGCAAAATCGATTTAGAAATTATTTTTTCAAAGTTAATGTGAACTGCGTAAGCTTTTTGATAGTTTATAATCAAACTTATATCAAGATACTGACCAATGAGTATGAAAGATCACAGATTCACAAATATTTCATACTCCCTTGGCAGTTCGTCGTCTTTTGAGCCCAAGAATTTAATTTTATCGACCAACCTTTGTCCGTAAAACTTTTTCTCAAATTTGTTTCATGGTGTAATTGGTAGATATAAAAGCTATGACCGGAAAATATCCTATTTTTAAATGTTACTTTATTTACTTATCTTTTTAATTCTTAAAACTAATTATTCAATTTCATTTCTACTCTAATTGTGATTTACAATTATCTCCTGATGAGAGATGGTATTTTATCGGTTCATAATTTAATCTTTTGCTACTTGATCAGCGTGTGTTATCAGAAGTCTCCAAATCGTCTCTTGTTTTGTTATACTTTCAGATTTTCCAAAAACCAAGATTTTCTTGAGGAATCTGTCCCAGCGCTAAGAGACTCAGTTGATCGGTAATTTGTCGCCGATGCGTTGCGTCTTGATAATTTGTAAAGGGCTGCATATTTCTCTGTGTTTGTGACAAGTCTCAGCTCAGTGAAGATAAGCGGATTGTGTTTTTGGTTTTCTAGGTCTCATACGAGATGTTTGGTTTTATTTAGCTTGTTCCCGTCCCCGAAATCTTGAGGGTCATTTTTTGGAAGGTGACGACCCTCAAAGATTTTGTTCAGCTGTCAACCAGATTGTCCGACGCAATTTTTGTGTTCAAGTGGATCTCTGCTTGGTTCTGGATGTTGGTGCCGGCGTATTAGCCGTACATCTGGGATACCTCGTCGTTAAATATTTAAATTTTTAACAATTTTGTTTGAAACCTTGAAATTTATTTTATTTTTTTTCTAATCGCCGTTTAGATTAATTTTAATTCACTTAAATACATTCTGATGAAGTCGTCAATTGTTAACTGATTGTTTAGATTTTCTTATTAATTAAATGTTGTCTTCAAATAAAGAGAAAACTAGAGAACTTAGGAAGCGTGAGTTAAGAGGGTTTTCGTGCGTTGTTTGTTGCTGATTTTTCTCCGATTGCCCTTAATTGTAGTTTCTTAAGTTTTTTTTCTTCAAAATCCTGTGTTTTTAAAAATGGTGTAATTATAAAGTTTTGCTATTTAGAAATTTATATGCTAGTTTGAATATAATGTGTTAATATCTTCATTGTATGTTCATATGGATGCTTTAAATTAACCTTTTCTTATTTTTAATATTTTATTAAATTGAATCTTGAACTTGAACTTAAATTTTTTTATTATATGTTTGCTGATTACTTTATTTATTAGTAAACTGTTCCCTGAATTATTAAAAAACTTTTTCTGTATTGATATTTTTCCTTGCAAAAACTGGCATCCTTGATTGTTTTTGTCAATATAAGTATTAATTACAATTACTGTGCTTTATTGTATGTATAATCTCCTTACCCTCACCCAAGGCCACCCACTGAGTTTAGCAGGCCTAAAACCAGTAGCCTCTTAGTTGCACTAAAGCAGATTTATACATTGAACAATGAGCAAGTTGCTTTCCAAAAATTGCATCGACTCCCTGTCTACCAGTTTTTGGTAATGTATCGGTGATACCCTAAATGATGGATCTAAAATCCTAACTCTTGAATTCTTTCATTTAATGGTTTATGGAAAAACTTTACTGAGGTTTTTATTTTATTTTTGTGTGTAGTATGGATTGGTGAAGTTTCCTGCATACTTTTGAAAACACCCTGTATAAGCAGTTTCGCTCCTGAAGTCCTGTTTGCAATAGTTTACTTAATTAATTCACATGTAAAGTTCTTTTTCCCGGACGGGCAGGCAAATAGTTATTCACATAATCAATTATGAAGAGCACAACATTGCTTCACAATGAGACACGAGTCAAACAATAGGGTTTTCCATAACTGTGATTCTGTACAAAATTCTAGCTAATTTTGTTTTATTGCTATTTCTTTTTGAATAATTTTGACATCATATTGTACTTTCCGCGCTGAACAGATAGTGTAATCACACGAAATTCTTTTGTTATTCCTGCAAAAGTAACAATTTTCTCAAATTGTAAGACAAGGAGAATGAAACTGTGTTGAAACGGATGTTTTATGATATAACAACGGTAATTTTCTTAGGATTGTTTTGAGAAACTGAGAATGATTAATTGATAATATGACAAATATTTTCATGTAAAGAAAATTATAGCAAGCTGTATTCGTTCTTCAGAAATCTACCATTTTTTAATCGTGAAGTCATTGGCCCGAAGGGTAAAGAATAAAAGTTCAGACTCCGAGCCAAACTCAGTTGGGAGCAAAATAGGGCATATTTTCTATTCTTCTACCCAATTTTAAAGCCATAAAGAAATTACACCTGTGCATATAATGCTATGTCATCAATCATCATTATCATCATATACGGGCTAAGCTATCCGTAAACTCCGTTGCAAAATTGGCTAGTTCAGCATTGTATTATGGCAACCCAACTACCTTAATTTTAATAAGATTTTTCATAAAAAAAATCTTTTATTAATTTAAATCTGTCCTAAAAGTCCATTAGAAACGGTTGCTCGATTTGTATTTTAAAAACATACCAAATTATTTAAAGTTTGTTAAAAACGGCCGAGCATGTCTTGACATAAATATTAAACAGATATACAGGTAATGGAACTGTTAAACTTGTTATAATTCTTTTGTATTTCCGAAGGCTACGGACTGAAACAGATGTTTAGCATTGCTTTTAATACCTTTCGTGTAAAAGTGCCGCTTTCCAGATGCACAAAAGATTTTACTACGAACCGTAATTGAAAGGCTTGTTCAATAAAATTTAAGAATCCTTGTGGGAATGTGTACCTACCTATTTTCTTTTGTGATAAAAATTCCGAAATATTTGCAGAAGCTTCTACGAAATCTACGAGCTTCAGTCCTGGACGATTCTTTAAAGTGACTCTTTCAGTATAATATTAAAGAGACTCCGATAATAATTATGACGACTATCATGTAATCAAACGAATTTTGAATATTAATAAGTATCGAGTGTACGTAATAAATGAATTAGTGCGTATCAATGGATATCGTAAGCAATAATTGTTAGCGTAAATTTTAAATTGTTTTAAGCGTATTATTATTGCAGTGTTTACATTTAAACCACGTTAATTAACTTTCAGTTGAAATACTAGGTACTATTCTAAAATCTAGTATTATAGTGTGGTTTTATGGGTTTTATCAAAAATAAGACAAATATTATTCCTAATAACAAAGAGATCTGCACTGTAAATATAGGTAAATAGCATTTGTAATCTTAAAATTTTACTTTTAAACAAACTGTGTTAATCGGCACAGGAGAAAAGTTACACAAGGTAAGTTAATATACAGTCATACAACTTATAAAAATTGTTTGAACGAATATGTTAATAAAAGAAAAATACAAACAAGTTTTTCAAAATTAAATAGAACGCTCAGTTTTCAGGCACACATTGCAAAACCTTGGCATTCTTAAGGCACGGAGTTTTTAGTTACTACTAAAGATTTCTATTTTCAATCATAAGTTCAGTCTAACGTGCATACATACAATCGTAAAATAATGCGCCGCTTTTTGTAAGATAGACAACTTAGTTTTGCAGTCAGTTTAGAAAGACATTGCTTTGGAAATCTTTCTGAAAATTCCATGTGCCTATTCTAGTCTACGACTTTTCGAAGACTGTTGCGCAACCGGGACTTCTTTCAATAGAAAGTTTGAGCAAATTCACGTTAAACATTCCGTTAAAGATAAAGTTACGTGACCAAAAACGGTAAAAATTAAATTCTGTAGAATGTAAAATCATTAAACCATATAACAAGCGATCATTAAATTTTCAGTTCCCGGTAGGCTCTGAAGTTTTTCCGTAGGGTGTAGCTTAGACACACGCACGCCAACCACAGCCAATATATAACCTACAAATTACAAAACCAATTAATAACAAACACAATAAAGGCTGATTTAGAAAAGACGCAGTCGCAGTCGCAGTCGCTGACGTTGCCGCTGTTGTAATACGAAGCTGGTGTATTTATAAAAGTCGCAACGCGTTGCGGCAACCTTAAAATGACCTTTGATTTTAATCTCAAAACTAGAATTTGAGTTGTTTTCATAAGTGGTTCTGGGGTTTTCAATAATATCTTATTATTCACATTATTAATAAATATTATCATTACAACAGGTAGATACTAAAATAAAACGGATATAACCTTGCATCTTGAGTGGGAGGAGTTCATCCAAGTTAGAGATGGGTCGTTCATGAATGAGTCGTTTACAATGAACGACTCACTTAAATGAGCGGTAAACATACGACTCTTTTCGATTGAACGGTTCGTTCATTTGTTTATTCAGTTCAGTAGCACATAAGTTCGTACTGACTCTAGTGAGGAGTGGGAAATGAACAAACGAAGAAACAGTGAGCTGAATATGTATTTGAACTTACACAGTTCAATGCAAGAAAGTGACGATTCTCTTTTGAACGAGATAGTGCATACATGCTCGGAAAGTAGAAAAGCATGCTGAATTTCCAAGAGCAATACAAGTTTAGTGTATTTATTAATGATTATCGAAGTATAATATTTTCTAAGGATTATTAAATAAATAAAACACTTCATTTCTATTTTCTAAGGAGTAGAAAAATCTAATAGAGTAGAGATCTTGAGAACTGACTAAACATTATTCAATAATTTAGGTGAGAATGATATTGCACCTATCGTACATTTCTACAGTAGTATGTATGAAACGTGCGTGCTTACACAATCAGTTCAAGTGAACGACTCAATGTGAACGACTCTTTAAAATGAGTTGAACGAATTGAACTGGCACGGTAAAAAGAGCCGTATGTCCCATGACTAATCCGAGTCACAGAATAATAAAAGTGAGCTTACAGAAGCCTCACTCAACTGTCGGCATTTTGAAGTCGTTGTAAATGAAACTTAGTGGCTCAGTTGAACCTGCGAGTCAGACTGGTTCGCGCGATTTTAAATTTTAAATAGTTGCCGGGAACGTGTATTCTAAAGGTGAATTTCTTTCGTTTAGAAAACATAATTTTATAATGGTTTTCATTTGTAAAAATTATTTTATCGGTCAGATTTCAGAAGTATTAAGGCACTATTATATAAAATACACAAAAACTAATAATAATATTTATTGATGGAGAATACAATGTTATGTATTGTTGTGTCCCTTTTTGGCTTGCATGCAGTATATTGATTTGATTAATATATAATATAGAATAAACTTTTTAAAAGATGTGATTTATTGAACTTAGTTTTACAGACTTGGTTATTACAGATTTACTTGTTTTACAGAGTGACTACAGCGGGGTATTTTTGGAAAGCCAGAAGGCATTATATAATGGAAATGTAATATAACAAAAACAAGTTGTTAACTTATTTACCCTGATAATGAAACAGCAAATATAAATATTTGTTAACTTGTTGAAATAATAAAAAGTCATTCTTAAATCTGGAAAAGTTATCCACGCACTAGTCAGAGGTCAATAAACTTAGCCAAACCCGCACGCTTTTGGCCACAACTTTGCTCTGTAATAAAATAAAACTAGCATGTAGAAAATAAATTTAGAAAGTATTATGATGCCATGTACATGAATTCTTCCTTAGGAAAGCGGTGGAAGCTTAAGTTCCAATCAAAATGTTGTCTACTAATGCAATTCTCTACATAGCATTTTATTTTACACGTTTACATAAACAAAAACCAAGGATTAGACGAAAACCACGTGAAATTTAAATTCAGCGAACCAAGAACGTACACATGCGCACTCAAAAACCATTTCTTAACCACGCCTCCAGTGTGGCTTCTGTAAGCTCTGCTTTTATTATTGTGTCCAAGTAAACTAAAAGTGTGCGTATAAACTACTTTTGGTAAATTTGCTATTGGCAACATGGTTTTCGATTTAACCTTGAGCAACCGCAGTAGCTGAAGTTCAACCCTCGCAGGTGCAGCCAGCGTATAGGGATTATTAAGTAGACCAACTCTTTAGAAATCTTTTATTCTTTTCAAACACCGGCTGATGACCTTGAAGTTCGAGTTGGTGGATAATACCGATATTTCGAACAGATGTCGCTACGCTAGTTTCAGTGGCGTCTGTAGATTTATTTATGGACATTATGAATTACTAGAAAGGCTACCATTGCATTTTCTGTTATTAAATCTCAATTTACCAAATTTATAATGGCATTGTATTAAATTAAAGAAGAGGATGTAAATCATGCACAAATATCCAAAGAAATCAAATTTATCACAATACATTTTAAATACATTATTGTTCTTGTACAGAAAGATCTATCTTCAATAGTTACATTTAAATAAATCAATAAATAAATTGGTAGTTTTCATATTACTTATAAAAAAATTTATTTTGCTACATATGTTTCTTATTTATACTTGTATTAAGTACAACTATTGTTTTTTATCGACAATTACATTAATCTTATTTCTCTTGTTTTACAAAATTGAAATAAAATAAGACAAAATTACATGCAATATGATACAACTGCTAACTATAATAAATAACTTATTGTACAAGTTGAAAATATTTTATGTTTTTAAACTAAATACTAAATAGTCCAGGAATGACTTATGCTGAATTTCAATTTGTAGTTTTTATATCCATTGACATAACTAGCTTGTTATGATTTAAAATAGCTTACTTTCCCACAAACCACATTATATATGAATTTCTGATACTTCGTTAGAGCCGTTGGAACCAATTTAGATTGTTTTGTCTCGACAGATTTGTTCTTTGTGAGAGTTCAATTTAAAAATCAAAATCATATCAATACTGCTATTGTTGAAAATATTCTTGCAATGAACGAATCTTAAGCCGCAATGCTTTTTTTCTCGGTGTCCTCTCACTCGATCACTTTGCAGTTTGGATACGCTGAGAGGGTGGTGGAGACATATTAGGCACTACGGCAAGATCAAGAGGTCCTGTTGTAGGTGGTACTTGTATATGCACATCAGAATTTGTTAAACATGAAATTTGTAAGAAAACATTAACAGAGTCAATACAAGCAAACATTATAATCTTACTTTAAACAACACCTGTTTGTTTATTAAATTTAGAAATAGCTTTAAATTTGTTTCATTTAAATTATATAATTTGAAATATCGTTTATATCTATAATAGAAAATTAAAGTATTAAAAAATTCATAAATAGGGATACTACAATATCCTTCTTGCACTTTAATGATTTTAGTAATGATATAAATATATATTTGTGATTATTTTAAAAGTATAAATAATGAATTACTAAACAGTTTTCGTTAGATGAGTCGAATTAGTAAATACTACTACGATATTTATTAAAAGCTTAGTAGATATGCATATCTAACAGCTCCTGACTTGTATCTTGTTCTGCTGCTTGCTGGGTTATTATTGTTGGTATCGCATTTGCAGCAAGACATTTCTTATTTTTGCCTTTAATGAAATGGTCTTTAAAATGTGCTGAGCAGATATTATAATATGAACTTTGCACCAACACACCTAAGTTATTTTGGTACAAATCATAGATTCCGTTAAAACGTGCCCATTCTTCACATCTGCAATATTTATTATATCAATACATCATTATAGTTAATCGGAAGCAACAA
Organism: Ignelater luminosus; assembly: GCA_011009095.1. Classification (NCBI taxonomy): domain Eukaryota; kingdom Metazoa; phylum Arthropoda; class Insecta; order Coleoptera; family Elateridae; genus Ignelater; species Ignelater luminosus. Next base: position 61,643 of record VTPC01002663.1, on the reverse strand, counting down.
AACTTGTGTTTCTTACCTTTGTTTATTCTTAAGAAATTTAAACAAATGTACATTAAACGTTTCGTTATTTGCACGGCACCCTTTCACCATACAAATGCTCCTCAAAGACATATTTGTAAAAATTCACCAGCGCTAAATGAACATTAATGAACGAAAACTATGAAAACGTGTACGACACTGGTCTAACATGGGTCTAACCTCAATAACTATATGCCGGTAACCTCGCGCTGCTTTTGACCGTCGTGACATCTATTATAGAAACGCGTACTACCAGCCAGCTCGCGTGTTTGTTTGCGAGCTAGTTTCCCGCGTTTTGTAGGAGTTTGTCTACTTGTCAATATCTATACGCTGGCCGCTGGTTCAGCATTCGACCGTCGTGACATCTATTATAGAAACGCGAACCACCCTCCAACCTGCTGGTTTGTTTACGAGCTAGTTTCCCGCTTTTTTAAGAGTTGTTTTACTTGTATAATCACTATACGCTGGTGCAGCATGCAGTGTATAGTGATTATGATTATAAAAGGAAAACAACTCTTAAAAAAGTGGGAAACTAGCTCGTAAACAAACCAGCAGGTTGGAGGGTGGTTCGCATTTCTAAATAGATGTCACTACGGTCGAATGCCAAACCAGCGGCCGAGCGAAGTTAGATCAGTGCCGTACACGTGGAAGTAAACTAGACCTATACCTGAGTTACTTTTATTTGCTACAATTATGAGTTGTAAAAGCATTTGTGTCGTGAAGGGATATTGGGCGAATAATAAAACATTCGATGTGCATTTTGTTAAATTTCCCAACGTAAACAAACGTAAGGAATAAAAGTTTTGCTACCTCCGATTGACTACGATAATGTTATAATAAAATAAATATTCTAAATGTGTCTTTGAAAAACAAGATAAATAACATTAATGTAATTGTTGATAAAAAAAACAATAATTGTATATAATACATGAAGGTATAAATAAACTTTTTTATAAATTACTAAGTAATAAATTTGAAAACAACCGATTTATTTATTGATTTATTTAAATGTAACCATTGAAGATAGATATTTGTGTACAAGAACAATAATGTATCTAAAATGTATTGTGATAAATTTGGTTTCTTTGGATATTTGTGCATGATTTACATCCTCTTCTTTAATTTAATACAATGCCGTTATAAATTTGGTAAAATGAAATTTAATAACAAACAATGCAATTGTAGCCTTTCTCGTAATTCATAATGTCCATAAATAAATCTACGTACGCCACTGATACAAGCGCAGCGCTACCAGTTTGAAATATCGGTACTACCAGCCAGCTCTTACTTCAAAGTCACCGGCCGACGTTTGAAAAGAACAGAGGATTTTTGAAGAGTTGGCTTACTTGTCAATATCTATACGCTGCAGCAGCCGAGCGAGGTTAGATCAGTGTCGTACACATGGAAGTACACTATACCTGCAGCGTATTGATACCTGAGTTACTTTTATAAATAACTCAATCAAAAGGCAGTGATGTGCGTGTCAACAATGTCGACGTCAACAATTCATTCTTGACATGTCAACAATAAGGATTGTTGACATGACCTTATTGATGTCAACTATGTCAACAATGTCAACAATTTAGACATTATGAATGGACATGCGCAAAGCTGTTAAACTTGATTTTTCCTTTATTATTTAAATCTTAAATAGTTTATTACAATAATTTTTATTTGACTTAAAGTATGTGAGGGCAAATATGAGGCACAGGGAATTGTGAGATGCTTAAGTACGTTCATGTGTAATGTACGTATAGAATAATTTTGATTAGAAAAAAAATAAATGCTAGGATGTTGTTCATCATGTTAGCATTTGTTTTTTCAATTAATAAAATCTTTTGCATTAAGATACCTATGTATACTAATTGTCACATTGCTAGAATTGCCCCCAATACAGTTTATACCTTACAGAATCAGTTAGATCGCTTCCCCTACATTTGGTCTTCCACTTCAGAGCACTATTTTCTGTCCAGAAGTAGAAGGATAAAAAACCTAACCTTAACCTTCAATGAAATAATCTCATAAAAGATTTATTTAAATGAAATCAACTTGCATATTCTGTAAGTGAATTAGTGAAATTGTTGAGTGTTGGTAAGTTACATTAGTTGTGAAATTTGAATATCAACTGCACATATAACCTCCCCTACAAGCGCGCGGTGTACAGTTTAGCGTGCGCAGACCGAAAACCAGAACAAGAAAGATAAAAAAAACCTTAGTTTGGGCCTACGGAGCTATGAGTAAACATACTTGTAATTTTACTGATTCCATGGAAATAAGAATAAATACATAGGATTTAGTTTTTTAATGCCATTTTATTTAAATAATATTTTGGTTTTTCTCTTTCATCTTCAGTTACTGTCACAGTCTTTTATAACTGAAAACCCAATTTATCAAAATTCTTATTCTTGGGCCTTTCAGCCATTTTGATTCTTGAATTGTCTTGAACATCTTATTAATGATCTTATTAGACATTTTAGCTTATTTTAGTACCTGTGTTTACAGGTTAGGTTTAACGAAAAATGTGCAGAATCCTACTTTATTTGCAAAGTTGACACATTGGTGACACATTGTCGACATTGTCGACATTGTTGACATTTTTGACGTGAAAAATCAATTGTTGACACGAAAATGTCAACAATCATTGTTGACGTGTCAACGCGCATCACTGTCAAAAGGGAGATTCAAAACATTGTGTAATTGAGTAATGGTTCGAATAACGCATAGTACACTTATCGGTATATTGTATAACAAATTGATGACACCATTTCAAATCACAAGCTAATTATGTCAACGGATATAAAAACTACAAATTAAAATTCAGCATACATAGATCAGTCATTCCTTGATTATTTAGGAGGAGGATCAATGAATAAATGCCACCGTAGGTAGCTGCCATTTAGAGAACTTAATCTCTCTATGGCTGGTGAGTTGGAAAAATGGTGGGTAACTCCTGTCGTTCACGCCAACATGTCGGGCACCAAGCAGTCCGCACGCCCGCAGTCCACGGTGATGATGGTCTGGTGGCGAAGGTGGTGAAGGCCGGAAGCAGGTTCTCCATAATCCCCGCAGGTGATGGTGTCGATGACCCAGGTTGGAAGGTGTACCCAAGGACGGCCAGCGAGCAGTCACACAGAGACGACGAGGAGTTCGACGCGACGGTTCTTTTCAGAACGGTGTTGGAATTGTGTAATGAGAAGTGTGAGAGTGTGTATATGTTAGTGTAGTGGTGTGTGGTGTCTAGGTGAATATAGTGTGCCGTGGAAGTGCAAAACTGTTCCGGCATTTGCCTTAACCACTGGGGAAACCACGGAAAACCCAGTGAGAACAGTGTGGTGGTTGGAATGGATGTGGTGATTATTGGTGGGAATTGTTAGGCGGGAAGTTGTTGGAGGGAACGGATTTGGCGGGAAGCGTGACGGATTGTCGAAGAATTTCCGGGCGTCGTGGAGTAGGTACCTCGAGGAGCCCCGGGCTCGAGGGTTTGGTAGGAATGGAATTTGGTAATCACGGCCCGGTAGCTACCCGGGCCGATCGGGTGAGGCTGAGATGTGTGGTGATGATGGCGGGGCCTACGCACCCCTACGCAGACGCCGGTTGGTGGTGGAGCGGCCGTTGATCCATCTACTGCATCTTGGGTATGATTGGGTTTGTGGCGGTCGCGGTCTTCAAGCTCCCTCAATTCCTGGAGACCGACGGTCGGTTGGGTTGATGCAGCGATGCGACCTCGAGTCGCCCCGTTGGTGGTGGATGTGGGCCAGGCCTGTGCCCCCCAAACACAGACTCTGGAGGGTGGGTTGGCGGTAGCTCCCCAACTACCGCGTTTGTGGTTGAGCCCGTACTCTTCGTCACCGATGCGTCACCGCTCGCGCTGCAGACCGGGTCGACTGCCTCGCTTCGCACTCGAAGCCGGAATGTGATTATTTAGTAATTACTAATTAGTATAAAAACAAAATATTTTCATCCTGTACAATGTAATTTAGTCAGTAAGTTTGTATCAAATGTAATATAGCATGTAATTTTGTCTTTGAAAAACAAGATAAATAATATTAATGTAATGGTTGATAAAAAAACAATAATTGTATATAATACATGTAGGTATAAATAAATAACATTTGTAACAAAATAAATTTTTTTATAAATTACTAAGTAATAAATTTGAAAACAACCGATTTATTTATTGATTTATTTAAATGTAACTATTGAAGATAGATCTTTCTGTACAAGAACAATAATGTATTTAAAATGTATTGTGATAAATTTGATTTCTTTGGATATTTGTGCATGATTTACATCCTCTTCTTTAATTTAATACAATGCCATTATAAATTTGGTAAATTGAGATTTAATAACAGAAAATGCAATGGTAGCCTTTCTAGTAATTCATAATGTCCATAAATAAATCTACAGACGCCACTGAAACTAGCGTAGCGACATCTGTTCGAAACATCGGTATTACCCTCCAATTCCTACTTCAAGGTCATCAGCCGGTGTTTGAAAAGAATAAAAGATTTCTAAAGAGTTGGTCTACTTAATAATCCCTATACGCTGGTTTTACTTCTATAATCACTATACGTTGCTTCCAGGGCATTTAATACATAACGAGACTTCCCCGGGAAATTAGTTGGTCGGGGCTATAAAAATAAATATACTCCAAGCAAAGTAATTAATTGCATAGATTTGCATTTAGTGTTGTTCTGTAATGTGTACTTAATTGTGGTTAATCAATTTGGATTTCTTAAATTGTGTATAATTGTGTACAAGCGGCCAGGGTAAAAGTAAGTACAAGTGCATACACTTGTTTACTTTTTTCCCTTCTTTTTAGTAATCAGTTCTTCAATAATTATTTTAAAATTATTTTTTTGTTTTAATCTTAATCATAACGTTATTTTTTCTAATAGATCTACCTACTCCATAATGAGAAAATTCTTGATACCTACAAAAAAGAGAATCATCTACTAGTGATACAAGAACAGTAAAGATACCGCCCCCCACCGAGCACTACACCTATAGAATCTTCACCAGACACAAAAAATGAAAACGAGTCAACTTCGAAAAAAGCCCACCTTATGTCCAAAACTACCGAACGGAATAGGAACGCCACACAGTGGGATAGATTCAAGCATTAGCTGGCCAAAAATGTATTCTTTTACTGTCTCATAATTGGTTTATACTTCTTTTAAACTCTCATTTACGATTACTACTTTACTAAATGGGTCGTCTTAACACAAATAAACTTAAAAGGTGTATACAAGGTCAGTTTTAAAATCTTAGTACTGCATGATCGGTACAGTTGCGAATTTAGTGTGTTGAATCAAGGGTGTTTTTTTTGTGTTTTTGGTTCAGATAATTTAATTGTTTAAAATGGATATTGATGTGCAAAGTATGCACTAATTTTTTTATGTGTTTTTAGTTTAAATTTCCAAACCATTCTAATCAAACTGGGTTGTTAAATATATTAATTGCAGTTCGTACATTCTCATATAGAACAGATAAGAAAAAGAAATTATCAATTCTTAGAGGGTTAACAAATGGAAATATAGAATAGCAATTTAATGTAGTTTATTTGCAGAAATCTGCAGAATCTTAAAATTCATACACGTAAGGGTCTTCGGAAAAATACTAACACTGATCTAATGCATAAGCTTCTATCGTCGGATTCGATAATTTCATCCCATTGATGTGTTCCAACAACGCCCAAGAAAAACTACCTCTAGGTTCTTTTCGTCTATTACATTTTACGGAAAAAGAAACCACCAAAACTGAAGAAACCGCAGATTCAGATTTTTAAGACTTTTCATAATTTGTTGTTTGTTAATTACATTATGTATATTCAAATTAAACTTTGCACATTAAATTAGGTTGCAAAACAAAGCTTCTTGATGATAAAAATAATTTTGGACAGCTAATTTACCAATTCGTCCCATTGTGGGCCATGATGAGTTTAAAAACTGTATTTAATAAAGCAACATCGGTAACAATTATTTTAGTTGTAAAGTAAAGACTTTATTGGAGGCATTGGTGCTATAAGAAAGCATAATAATTCAAAGAAACATCAAAAATGAACGTCTTCACACGAGTCTCAAAAATGTCATTTGAAGATATTTACTGAACAAATTGAAAACTAAAATTTTCATTGTTAGCTGATGAATCTACAGATTATTCCTCAGTAAAGGACTTGGTGCTTGTTGTTTGCCACAGTGAAAACTTTATCATAGATGATTTTTTAGCATTAACTCCTGTAGTGGATGTAGTGGAGAGCTAGTTGCTTATTTTCTTGTTCTTATTACAGATCTTAATTCATTGGACAGGGAATTCTGACAAATAAGATTATCTGACATAGGCATTGAAATAGGCGAAATTGCATTTTGGAAACACATTTGTTCTTTAAAAATTTAGCTTACCCTGAATTTCAAAATGTCTTATTTGTTTTGCTCCACAGCAATGCCTGCTTTGAGAGTATTTAGTACGTTTAATCTAAACAAAACAATGGAACAGGTATTGGATGTAAAATTACAAGGTTGCAAAAAAGTGGTCATAACTCAGAAACAACAGAACAAGAGTACCTTATGATATGATCTTAAATTTCCTATCAAATTTGAAAACATGAAAAAGTTAGAGTGCGCTCTAGTTAACTACTTGCAGAATTTCTTAAAACTGGAATTACATCAAACAGTGATCATTGATCGAACTATAATGTCCTCCACACACACAATATGTATATATTATATACTTGATTGTTACTTCAAACGTTTGTTATTTTAAATCTATAATACTTTTAAACGCTTTTTGTTTGTTTAACTAGCATTACCCTAACAATTTTAAATTATCTATGAAGAATTAATATTGTTAATAGTACAATAGTCACGTAGGCATTGGTGTAAGATCTAGATTCACGGGCAACACACCAAAAAACACAAGATGCTCTAGTTCAACTGCTAAGAGAAGGTATAGGTATAGTATTGTATATAACAAAGAAACTGTTTTGTTGTTAAAAATTACAGCATGATGTTTGTTATTTTCTTCGGACTATATCTATTTTGGGCCATTTTGAACGTTGAAGGAAAAGATGCCGCCGGTAAGTTGTCGGTAGTGTTTAGTTGTTTTAGTGCTTTAGAAGAATATTGTTTTCACAGAATGCGTTCCTGGTGCTACATATCATGAAAAATATAATATCTGCGTGTGCACTGCTGCGGGACTAGCATGTACTAAGAAATTATGGTTAGTATAAAATAGTGTTGGCACGATGCTAATTAGCCAGTGATAAATTATGTTTAAGATTAACTAGTTAACTTTGAAAATTATAATTAACCGATTAATTTCCAACATTAGCTATAAAATGATCTGCGTTTAGTTTTATAGAACGCAAACGAACAGAATTATACAGCAGATTTAGTTTACTACATTAGAGTATCAGCTTGCTATTAAAACTTCTTGTTTTCTTAACATCACAAGAACACCGTGAAATATTACGATCTTTTCACGCAATATTGTAAACAATGAGTGAAAACTGCGTAAGAACTTTGATTTTTAATATCTCAAATTGTTTTTTAGATAGATTTTAGATAAAACTATCACTCTCTGTATTTACAAAACGGTGCGTTTTATGATCTATGATTGTTGAAAAGACCTCCGTTCGTTTCTGGGACACCCTGCATAAGGTACTTATCATTATTAACTTCTAGCCTGTCCGGTGATAATTTCCAGTTTATTGGAAACGAGACTGCGAATAATGCTGGTTTAAAGGAAGGAAATTGAAAAGATCAGCACTCAATAATTCCAATATTTTGTTATTTTAGATTTTCGAATAAATTGTAAGATCATAAATAAAGCAGGGCAAATGCATATTATTTACATGTTTTTTTTTCTGTGAGGCATGTCCAGTTGCCTTTTAGTATGTGGGCTCATTTGATACTTTACACTCGTTGTCAATATGAAAAGTTGACAATTATAAACATTTGCAATTAATCTAACCTATGGATGTTATAATAATGAATTCATGATGCGCACTTATGATCTTGGCCAAATTCATTTTTTAATCTATGGTCAATGGTTTTTAGCAAAAAGTGTTGCATACTATAACTCGAGTGTAAAGTGTCTTTATTGAACAAGTGGAAAGTTTTATGGTATTCGCTACCGCTAGTACTCGTTTAAAAGGCTTCATTTTACGCTCTTGTCATACAAATAACTATTATTCAACTTTGTCTTAAACTGTCATTATTAACTCCACCTGCTAGTGAAATCTTAGAAATCTCTCTTAGAATTCTAAATCATTCCTAGGAATAGAAAGTGCATAACAGCTATTCATAGAACTATTTCGTCAAGACTAAATAAAATTCTGTGTAAACCACGTAAGTTAAGAATATTGACAAGATTCTTGCTGTGTAAATAACTATTATATTGCATATATGGTATATACAGAGTGTCTTCAAAAGGTTGGGACATAGCTTAACTGCAGACTCTTGGGATAAAAATAAGAAGATTTAACCCACCTTACCTATATTTAAAATCGTCTCGTTAAGTCAGTACAAAGCGTGAGAGTTTTTTGAGAAAAAATTAATTTTGCGTATAAAAATAGTAGGCTTTGATCGATTTTTATAATTTTTGATGTGGCATGTTTTGTGACTATAAGTCACGTTTCGAGATGTAATAAAATAGAATCTGATCTGATGATCTAATGCTTTTTTGATAGGAATAATCTAGTTAGCCGGAATACCTATCTTTAAATGTCAAATCCATATCATTTGTTGTTGCATGTCAAAATCACAAAAGTTTAGTGTGGCAAAAATTAAGTAATTAGTTTATCATTTTTTTGTTTTTCGTTTGGTTTCTGTTTTTAGTTGGAAGTGTTTTAATCATGGAGGTATAAAACAAGAATTTATGAAAATTATTTCCTTTTATTTCTCTTTTGATCAAACATCACAGTTTGTGATATACTATTAATCTTTATAACTGCTGTTTACTATTCTTAATCGCACTATGATATAAATGAAACATAATATTTGTGCCATTACGAGGTCTGTTCAAAAAGTATCGCGAATTTTGAATTTCCGCGGGTTACGTATATTCGATTTTCAATTTTTTTGTGGCCTTATGTTGGTACTCATGTTCCTCACTTATGCCGACAAGTTCGGCCATTTTGAATGTTCAGTTAATTTTTGACAGCTGTTTTGCTTGGACGTGTTTTGGCTCGTCTTCGATTTTTGCCTATTCCGAAAAATGGATCAAAGAATCTGTATCAAATTTTGTGTGAAAAACAAAATTAAGTGCGCGGACGCATTCCGAATGTTGACTGTGGCATATGGTAAAGCTACCTTGGACCGAAGCAACGTTTATCGGTGGTACAAAATGTTCTCAGAGGGCCGAGAAGATGTGAACGACGAAGAGCGTGCCGGACGCCCGAGCACGTCAACAACAGACGAAAACATTGATGAAGTGAAGAAAATAGTATTGGCCAATCGTCGAATCACCGTTAGAGAAGTTGCTGAGGACCTAAACATATCGATTGGCTCGTGCCATTCGATTTTTACCAACGATTTGGGCATGAGACGGGTCGCCGCGAAATTCGTACCAAAATTGGTCAATTTCGACCAAAAACAGCATCGCATTAACAGTGCTAAGGAGCTGTTGGACTCTGTCCGCAACGACCCAAATTTGCTCCAGAGGGTCATAACTGGTGACGAATCATGGGTTTATGGTTATGACGTGAAAACCAAAGCTCAATCATCCCAATGGAAGCTGCCGTACGAGCCAAGACCGAAAAAAGCACGCCAAGTTCGCTCTAATGTGAAGGTTTTGCTTACAGTTTTCTTCGATTGCAGGGGCGTGGTGCATCATGAGTTCTTGCCACAGGGTAGAACGGTCAATAAGGAATATTACCTGCAAGTTATGCGCCATTTGCGCGAAGCAATCCGCCAGAAACGCCCGGATTTGTGGAAAAACAAAAATTGGCTTTTGCACCATGATAACGCCCTTGCTCACACATCGTTGCTTGTGCGCAAATTTTTGGCCAAAAACAACACACTAATGATGCCGCAGCTACCGTATTCCCCAGACCTGGCCCCTGTGACTTTTTCTTGTTCCCGAAACTGAAGAGGCCCATGAAAGGACGACGCTACGTTACGAATGAGGAGATAAAGACGGCATCGAAGGAGGAGCTGAACAAGATCACAAAAAATGATTTTTTGAAGTGCTTCGAGGATTGGAAACAACGTTGGCACAAGTAGATAGATATTCATGAGTAAATAAATAATTTTTGAAAAAACACAAAATTCGCGATACTTTTTGAACAGAGCTCGTATGTTAGCCAAAATAATAATTACATATACATATCTCTACCACTGATCGGTTGTGTCACTTATCTACGAAATGGCAGGTTAGAATTTTAATATAATCCAGGTTTTACAAACAAAATACTTTTTAAGCCTTGTCTCATACTTAATGTCTCTAAATTATCACTATCATATCCAAGCATTTTTGGTAACCATTTCATCAGTTTTACTTGTGTTGCTTTGTTGCCGGATTGAATAATTTGTCATAACAGAATCATAAGAGTAATTAAATAAACTTTCTCAAAAATTACAATAAATTGTCAAACATACTGTTTAAATATCAGTAAACATTTTATTGCCATGCTTTTCTAATTCCTGAGTCATATTTCTACATTATCGTCCGTTGAATAAAATACGTAAGATAATAAATTTTGAAATAGAAATATGACAACAGTGAAGGGTTTATTTTGATGCTTAGAATGTGAAGCGTCGAAGGCTTCATGCACAGATTAAATAAAAGTCAGATGTTTCACTTCGACAGATTTGTGGATTCTATTGCTCTCTCTTTCCAAGCAACTCCCACAGCTTGCTATTTTGACATGTACTGAGCAAGAAGCAGTAGTATGCACTTTTCATAAAACGCGCGTAAAATAGTAGGCGTAGTAAACTCCCAGAGCTGCAAATGTAAATACGCAGAGACAGAAAATGGGAACATTGGGAGTACAGGGAGTGAAATATCTGACTCTTATTTAATCTGTGCTTCATGTAAACTTAGCGATTGAGGAGCTTTGGTTTTAATATTTTGAGTTTTTTGTTTAAGTTCCTTGTTTCTTGTTGAGTTTATTAACGATAATGACCGCAACGTATTCTTATGGTGAACAAACTGATATGTTGCTGGTTCTCGAATTCTGTGAGGGAAATTGTCGGAAACCGTGAGAGTATACCAAAAAAGATTTCCAAGCTGTCAGGTGCCGAATCATAAAACATTTGCAAGAATGGAGAGACGTCTGCGTGAATATGGTAGATTTAAATCATTCATTGTGAATTATGGACGCTCTCGGGTAATTCGCAATCCACAAATAGAAGAAGAAATTCTAAATACTTTAGAAGAACATCCTGAAGAAAGTACTCGTAGTTTTTCTCGTCAAATGGAAGTTTCAAAATATCATATGTAGCCCACAGGGTTATTAAGTGTGCAAGAATTTTTACCAGCAGATCACGAATCGCGTCTAACATTTTGCTGATTTATTCAAGAAAGAAGATATCCACTTTCATTGTGAAATTCTGTCCGCCGATAAAATGTGCTTTACGAGAAGAGGTATACAAATTCACACAACGAACACGTGTATGCAGATGAAAATCCACATGCCATCAGACAACACCACTTTTAGCAGAAGTTTCGACTTAATGTATGCAGAGGAATAATCGGCGAATATCTCATATGTAGGTCCCGGTGTTTTACCTGCTGAGTTGAATGATGAAATGTACCTAAATTTTCTTCAGGATACATTACCGGGCTTATTGGAGGATTTTTCATTACTTTTTAGAGGTGGGACGTGGTTTGTACATGACGGAGCACTTCCTCATTTTACATTGAATGTTCGGAACCACTTAGGTACATGTACAATTTCCCAAGAAATGGATTGGCAGAGCAGCTGACGCCAACTGTAAAATGGCCGCCTCGATCACCGGATCTAAACGTTTGTGATTCGTTTTTGTAGGGAACACTTAAGAGCAAGGTGCATTCTATTCCTGTAAATACAGAAAATGAACTTTGGGTTAGGATTCAAAACAGCGCAAAAACAACTAAAAATAATCGACAAATGTTGCACGACGTACAGATAAATTTTTTGCGTATGATCAATCAATGCATTCAAGAAAATGGGGGCCATTTTAAACGGTTTCTATAAATAAACTTTGCATTACATGTCATAAATGTTTCTAAAGAAAATATTTTTTTGGAAAAAAAATTGAAAGTTCTCGGTCTAGGCACTAAAAAGTTATCACCAAATTTGTATTGCGATATTTTTGTTTAATACACTTACAATTTACTGATGCAGACCAAAACCATCTTGAAATGTGACTTATAGTCACAAAACATGCCATACCAAAAATTATAAAAATCGATCAAAGCCTACTACTTTTATACGCAAAATTAATTTTTCTTCAAAGAACTATCACGCCTTGTACCAACTTAACGAGACGATTTTGGATATAGTTAAGTTGGGTTAAATCTTTTTCTTTTAATCCCAGGAGTCTGCTCTTAAGCTATGTCCCAACCTTTTGTAGACACCCTGTATAGAGCAGGTTTTTGGTATGAATGCGTATAAAGGACGTAACATCGTAAAAACGTCTACCGGTTTTGATTTTTCATATTTTGCGTGACTAAGACCATAGATAGGGGGTTATAGTTTTTTTGTTTCTCAACGAATTTTAGTTTTAAAGTAAGTAAACTCGATTCGACGTTTTTAAAGATTTATTTAGAACAACTTAAAGTGTATCATTAGGTTATGAAAAAAATAAGTGATTTTTAGATCTAATTAATACTTTAGTAGAATAGTACTCTAAGAAGTAGAAATGTATGTTTTAATGGGATTCAAAAGATTTGTATCACAAATACTTAAAAGAGACAACAACACTAGAGCAAATGGTCAAAATGACTTCCTCCAACTTCAACACATTTCACAGCCTTGATTAGTAATTTGTTAACCGCCCGTTGTAGCATTTCTTCGGTAATAGTATTCGCAGCGTCGTTGATTCGAGTTTGAATATTTCAAGGATATATACTGGATAATTTTAAAAATAATTAGCATTATTATGGTGCAGGAATTTTCAAGATTTGTCAAACTAATTGACGAGCAATATACAGTATGCCTATTTTACGGGTCCTTTCCTGAATGCTTGAAAATAGGCAACACGTCTTACATTTCAGAGATATCTTCGCGTAATTATAAATTTTAAAAACAAAATGGGTCATGTTTGTAATATACAGTTTGTTTTCTCTAATACATGTCAATGTCAAAATTCCCCAATTTAGAAATAAGATTTGTTTTTCGAGAAAACACAACAATAAGAATAATTATAAATTATTATAAAACCTGAAGAATTTAATAATAAACAAAAAAACTTATCTAACAAAAAGAAAGTGAACAAAATGAACAGGTTTGTACAAAAGTTAACCAGGAAATATATCCAAGCAAATGTAAAACAGTTGACTTTTGTCAGTTTTTAATTCACAGAAAACTATATAGTTTAATTAACAAGGGTTGAACAGTCGGCTCTAAATTGTAAGACGTATTGCTTATTCCCAAACATTCAAGGAAGGACACCTAAAATGGACATACTGTATTTACAACTAAATAAAGAATTCTAGCAATCGAGAAGGTGATTTTTCCAAGGTATTAAAAATACGTTGTTGTCATATTTTGAAAATAAACATTCAATCATATTTTAGAAAGTAATGATGTTGTGTTTTAAGGCACTTATCATTTTAGAAAGTAACAAAATTTCTTATACATCTGCTGTGTTTTAATTTAATTCAATTATTTGATGGTAGAAATAAATATTATAGTATTATAAGAGCATGTCGGGAAGAACTTTAATGGCTTATAAAAAAAGTATAAGTAGTAAGAAATTTTCAGTAGTTTTCGTATTTAGAAGCGATAGTAGAACCATGCATGGCAGAGCTTAAACTATGGATTGGTTACATCTTATATAGTACGACCTTTTTGATACACCCTGTATAACTTGAATGTAGTGTCTTTTTTGAACTTTAACAACGCATTGCACGTACACGCGCGCACAACAAATAAAATACAATAACTTAAAAATCAAGACCAGAAAACGCCAAAAACTTAAGCAAAACGACATGAAAACAAATACGAGAAACCAAAATGTCGAAATCTGCATGCCAATAGAGTTTCTAAAAGTCGTCACCAGAGGTGGTCGTATTCGAGATTGAGTTCACCTATTGCAAAGTGATATTTGAGAAAACAAAACAATTATTTTTCTTTAGTGTCAAACAATGACGTTTATTAAAATAGGTTAGAATATTGTTGTTTGGTATTCTCAAATGCCACACCATTATTTTAAATACTTATACAGGGACATCATCAATAGGAGGACGTCACGTGACCACTAATTTAAAAGTGGCGCGAAATTTTACTTTTCAACGTTGGCTGACTCCCTCACGAGTACATTTCTAACCTAAAATTACATCGGCGTGCGTACGTTCCGTGGTTTCTTGGTCTCTGTTTTCCGTTTTCTACAATTTATTTTGTTCTATTTAAAAATCAGTCTTTTTCAAAACTAAATCTGTTTTTTGTGAGTTAATCGAGGTAAGTTAGATTTAACGCATTCAAAGTGTGATAATAAATTTTAAAACTGCATAATTATTTCAGTTTGGAAGGTTACGTTTTTGCGATGCCTTTTACAAGCGAACAAGATAAATTTATTTTAATAGCTCACTGTCGAAGTGGAACACATAATGCAGATGGTTCGTGGACCTATTCATTACAATCTTGTATCCAACAATTTGAACAAGCTTTTGCTGAAGTGCAAGTCCACTACGATGCATTTGTACGTCGTAGGCATGATATACTTAAGCGGTTTGAAGAAAAACATTGCATCTGCAAAGGCAAATCATCTGGTAGACCAACCGTATTAACTGATGAAGTTCTCGAGGACATGCAGATGCGAATGAATCGTAGTCCCCATAAATCCATTAAACGCTTAGCCACTGAAACAGGTAGGAATCTATTTGCATTAAACAAATAATGTGTTTTGCTTCATTCGTGTTTTAAATTATTAATTGTTTTGAATTTATCACTTGTAGTAATTCAATTGTTTTATTAGCAAACTTAAATAAAAAGCTGGCACTGCTATTTATTTCTGAATTATTTACATTCATTAAACAATTTAAACAATTTTAAACCATAATCTAACCAACAACTTTTTTCGCAGGACTTTCACATGGAAGTTGCCAAGTTGAATTAAAAAAAATGCTACGAATGCATCCCTATAAAGTGTTTGTAATACAATAA
Source organism: Ignelater luminosus (assembly GCA_011009095.1). NCBI lineage: Eukaryota > Metazoa > Arthropoda > Insecta > Coleoptera > Elateridae > Ignelater > Ignelater luminosus. The sequence continues at coordinate 46,315 of VTPC01002663.1, read as the reverse complement.
CTGTTTCCGCATGATCATCAGTTACGAGTTCAATACTGTCAGCGGTTTATGCAACACTTGAACAACGATGACATATTAAATATTACATTTATGTCAGATGAAGCATGGTTTCATTTGTCGGGCTATGTGAACAGCCAAAATTACAGAACCTGGGCCACAGAGAATCCCCACAATTATGAAGAAACAAGTTTGCATCCCCAGAAGGTTGGTGTATGGGTTGCGATGTCAAGACGCAGGATCTATGGTCCATTGTTTTTTAATGACACAATCAGTGGAGAAAGATACCGAGATAATATTTTAACACCTTTTATCGAACAACTATTGGATGATGAAATCCAAGAGGGCTACTTCCAGCAAGATGGTGCATCAGCACATACGGCACTCACCACTATTCGTTATTTGGAAGAGTTCTTTGATGACCGAGTGATTAGTTGTGGACGATGGCCCCCTCGGTCTCCCGATCTCACACCATTAGATTTTTTTTATTTGGGCATTTGAAGAATAATGTTTACAGGCACCATCCACAGAATGTTGACGAATTAAAAGAGGCCATACAATTATATTATGTTACATTAATTTCAGAAAATAAAAATTACACGTCAATTATTAATCTAATTATTCCCATAACACGATTGTGTTAAGACGGCTGCCAAGGTGCCGATTTTGATAAATGGTTTTTTAGAATATAAAATTAAACATTTAATGACTCTTAATGATTGAGTATGTATATCATTTATGCATGCAAAACTATACCAAAAAATTCATTATTAAATATTTAGTTTTAAATTTAAATGAGTTTGAACTTAAAATATTCTTTAAATGACCAGGTATTGGTGCGTTTACCCTACCTGCATAATTATCTTTTTATGAAAAATCCTTCATAGTGGACAGTTAAATTTAATAAAATCGAAAAAATAACTAAAAAGCTCTTGTTGAACAGCTACATCAGCATTGTTTGGGCCTTATCTAATTCTTGTTTTTAAAAATATTTTCAATATATTGTCATTTTTTAATTTTCCAATTTTATATATAATTATCTTTAAATATTTAAATTTATAAGTAGTTTCATCATATATCCAATACTACGCCACTGGAAAACTACATAATTCTTTATTACAACGGAGCTGCCAACAGTGCAAGATGTGTTGCCTAACCAACAGTAAATTTCGTGGTCACGTGGCTTCCTCCTATTGATGATGTCCCTGTAGCAGACGTGAGTAAGCTCTGATTCTAATGAAATTTTCCCTTGTTAAAATTCTTATGGCCCTACTAAGCTGAAACACGTTGCATGTAATATTAATAATAATGAAACTTTATATTTGTCAAACTGATTTTTAATTACAAAATTTTAATTTCATTTATTGCATAATTATTATTATTATTATGTTGCCTCTTGCTTATTAGATAATAACAGCTATTATTATTTTCCTTATGCTCATTTGTCCTGTTAACTTTCCCCTTGATGACGCGGTATAGGAAAACTGCATAATTAATTAGATCATTTTATTTTCTGCATTTTTACTAGTTATGTAACTTTAGATCATCATAGATGAGCAAAGTTATAAATATTAATAGCTCTACAAAATAGTCGGCTGCGTCTCTACCTGAAAGTTTCGAACTCGCCCCTAATACCATATTTTTTGCCCTTGCCACGTTACATAACTAAAGTATGATCAAAAATTATTGTCATCAGCTCTAGCAATTAAAAAAAAAAGCAGTGATACAGTAATTAAATAAAAACCAAATTAACTAAATTTTTATTATTTTTATAATCGCCAAATTTTGCATTAAGATTTAATAAAATGTTTTCTCAAGAACATAAAATTTTTATGATACAGCCCTATCTAGAAAATGGTGAATAGATTCATAATCCACATTTATGCCTAAATGAGTTTCGTCAACTTTCTCTCCAATCGGGCCAAGTGTGGAAATTTCGGCCCGTATAGGGCTCTAAAAAGTAAAGTTTAGCATATAAAAACCATTTATATATATTATAGAAAAAGGGTAATTTTCAAATTAAGGGAAATTTAAGTGATATTTTATACAGTATGTTCAGCGAGAAATGGGACAGCGCCATATCTCGGGAACAAATGCAGATTTTAAAATTCTGAAAACTTTGTTATACATGTAAGGCAGGGGCACATATTTTGTGATAAAAAGTTTTTAAAATAAATGCGTCACCGCCAGGTGGCGCTATCTAACTTAATTTTTTTTAATGAAATACCCTACTTTTTATTCGATTTTTGAAATTTGCAACATATTTGTGATACCTTTCCTTATAACTGCTACCAACTTATCTGGTTTACTTTTCGGAAAAATGATAATTTTCAGAAATTTAACACAAAGATGTAAAAGATTGTATTCTATAGAGATAATAAGCAAATTCTTCTACATTTCTGGAAGGTGCTGTCCCATTCCTCGCTAAACACACTGTATGTTTCTGAGGCAAATTGAACCGTGAAAGGTTGGTAACACAGATTAAATAAAGGTCAGATATTTCACTCCCTATTCCACCAATGTTCCCATTTTTTGTCTTGACACATTTACATTTGCAGCTCTGGAAGTTTACCACGCCTACTCTTTTACGGGCATTTTATGAAAAGCGCATACCAGGCTGTGCTGCTTGCGCAGTACATGTCAAAATAGCAAGCTCTGGGAGTTGCTTTGAGAGATAGAGATAGAGATAGAGAGAGAGAGAGAGAGCGCAATTCACAAATTTGTCGAAGTAAAATATTTGACCTTTATTTAATCTGTGGTAGGTCGTTGAAAGGGAACAGGCAGCAAACAAGTTTCAAATAATGATGTCCTTGAATAAGTAAGAGCTGGACTGGAGGAAAAACCAACGTCACTTTGGAAGCTGTCACAAGAAACTAATCTTAGCTACGGTACGTGTCAATCCATTTTAAAAAAGGATTTGGATATGTTTCCTTCTAAAGTATAGCTTTATTAGGAAATTGCGTACTGTGCCTGATTTTGAAACAATTTTAACGATAACACTTTAGATTTGACATTCTTCTCAGATGAGTCATAATTTTATTTATTCGGATATGTAAACTCACAAATAATAACAATGAGGAGTACTGACAATCCTAATTTTATCAAAGAAACTCTTGCATTGCCGTAAGGTAGATATTTGGCTGTCTTTCACGAAGGAGAATAATCAGCCCCATTCCATCAATGCTGAGAAATAGAACAACATTCTATATCTGTTTAGTGATCAAGTAAGCAAGCAATTAATGTAATAAATGCCGCCGTAGGCGGCCGGCTCCTTAGAGGAATTAACCTCTCTTAAGCCTGGTTTGAAAAATTGGGTGGAAGTGCGTTCGCTGAAATGGTGAATGGACATATGGCCGGTGCCAAGCAGACCCCGCGCCAATCCGCGGGGATGATGTTGTTGAGCTCCCCTCGGCGAAGGTGGCCCATGTGAGTGGGGAGCGGTGGAGCCTAAGGACACCCAGCAAGCCGCCGCACAGCAGCAGCGCTGGGTGAAACTGCAGAACGGTTCTTTTCAGAACGGTGTTGCAATGGTGTGATGAGGGGTGTGCGAGTATGTGTATGATTAGTGGTGATGTGTGTTTTAGTGATCAATTGCACAATGATAAACTGCAACGTGGTTACTTTCAGCAGGACAACATCTAATCACGTGTAGCTCCAACCACCTTGGAATTCTTAAGACAATTTTATGATGAAAGACTATAATCTCGCAATATCTCTATCCACTGAAGTTGTGTGATCCTAGTCCTTTGATTACTTTCTGTTTCCGTTGATAAAAAACGCCATTTTCAAGACACCAGCACGTACTCTGCAAGATTTACAACGAAACATTGTGGAAGAATGCAATAAAATCTCGCCTTTTACAAAGTCTTTAATAACATGGAGAGATGCGATGCACGATGTATTGAAAAAGAAGGTAGACATTCTCAGCATCTTCTGTGGTTTAAAATAAGCTGTTCAGAGTTGTGTTGTATAAACAAAGTTAGCGGTGGTTTTCATTTTGAGGTTACAATTTAAATGGAAGTGCCAATTGGATCGGCGTAGGAAATATTATTACGTGTGAATTCGTTGACTTCAATATTAAGTAAAGACATTATTAGATCATTTTGAATTTATTATAATCTTAGCGATATTTTAGAAACTAAAAGAAAATTGAATGCAGTTGCTACTAAGAATATTATCAAAGAAAGAATTTTAATCGGTCCATTGTTAGATGTCAACCTTTGTTGAAGTGTTGTTAGAAATAGTATTTACGCATATTACCCCTTCTGCGAAAATAAATAAAGCAAAGTAAACCTTCTAGTAAAATCTTTATCTGTTTTCAATCAGGAACACTAAAGACCAACAGTAACACTATTCCAGAAAAATAAAATTAGAAACCCCTCTCGGAAGTACAAATTCTGTAAACGTTTACTGGAATATTTTATTTATCAAAGCTTTATGGAGAACTTGATAACAAAACTTCGCGTTATGCTTTGTTGTTTTTATTCCACTACTAAGAAGTTTAAATTTGTCATCACTTTTTCGTTCACTTATCGAAACGACAGATAATGTATTTAGTACAGGTTGGTTCAGCAAGGACCAATAGCATAATTTATGTCGTAATAAAAACCAATCCTGGTAAACCAAAACAATCTCCGATTCACCCCTAACCAAAATTTCTAAAAACTCATTAACGCCAATTTCTAGCATCTTCTCTTCTTGGTCGCTAAACAGACCACGTTTTACGTAGCGTGGCTACATTAGTTTGTTTTTCTACATAGGAACCTCGTTGATTACACGACACAGGTGTGTTAAGTTATTCTCGTGTTTTTATTTATCCCTTTTGTCTTTATTTGAAAGATTTCAGGATCACGGCCGGGAATCGAACTCGCAACCATTGGATTGATAGTCAGATGAGTAATATATAGAACACATGGCAATCGAGTTCTTCAGATTCGTGTCCAGGGTGGCAGACATCCGCTTTACCAAGCTGCTTTCAATTTGAAAACGATCAAGTTTCTGCATCCTTTTAGAGATTTAGCAGCCACGCTGATCGTTCTTGCTGTATAGTCATAGAAGCCTTTTTGCAGATACAGACTACGATCAATGCCAACTACAACTGTTCGAATGTGGTGAAGATTCGACTTTCCCAAATACATCCACGAAAAAACAACGGAAAGTCATCCGTACCCGACTCGTATGTTGAGTCATTAAGTACCGGTTACTACAAAAAAGTTCCACCTCGACGGGACGTTTCGTTCCGTAGATATTCAGAAAAAAGATTCCTCGTCTTCAACGCGGAGGTGGGCATGAAAAACCAAAGAGGATCGAAATCTACCCGCATGTCGATCTTTGGCGGAGGCTTCTCCCTGTCACATCTGACACATATCCGAATCTCGGGACCGTCGATGAACGTTTGGTATACTCTCTTTATTACAGCGTTTTGTGAAAAGTTTTCGAAAACGACTGATATTAGCGGCCGTCTTTTGTTTTTCATTGGAAAACTTTTGCATGTCGGAAACGTGGCATGGTCTCTTATTTACAAAACCGCAAACTTGACTCGCTTGTCTCTTACAATTGTCGAGAAAAAAGTTTTTCAAATCGATTAGCCATGACCTCTAGCGGCAAGATTTTAAAATTAAAAAATTCGTTTTGCGTTTCCGCAGACCTGTTCCAAAGTGGAACAAAACTCCCAAATCTCATTTCGATACCTTTGGAAAATCTAATTGACTTTGAACAGCTCGTTCTCCCTTCCTATAGTACGATAAATGAAAAGCCCCTAACCCGGTATTCAGGATGTTAAGAAAAGTGTTAGGTCACAAAAAATAAAAAAAAAAACAGTACATAAAAGGTAAATGCTTTAGACTGAAATAGATCTCAAGATTCCATCTCTCTCTCGATTATTTATATGAAACAGTTTCTTGTCAACTAGTTAATAATAGAACAACACATTTCTAAATTCCAGTTTCCAGCAGTAGTCCAGAATAAAAGTGAAGAGATAATACCTGCTATTTTATAAGATAATCGTTTTCAACCCTATAATTCTGGAACTTTTTAAATTTGGCGTTTATTTCTGGAGTCCAATAAATCGCCGTACTTTAACCATCTATACTCTGTCAAATTTTGATTACTTAAACTAACAGCGAAAAATACACAAAAGTTAGGCGAGAAAAATATAGCTTCTAAGACTATACATTTGCGCGCCTTTTCGTGGTATTGGTCAATTCAGCAAAGTAAACTCCAATCAGGTTTGCGGTGGTTTTCACTAGATGTCAGAGCAAAATGATAATTTAAAAAAATTCGAATTAGATTTCAACTTTTCCATTTTTCTTTTTAATTGCTACTCTCTTGTTGACGATGTAGTGTCGTCAGTAACTACTATACAGCGTTTACGATGTTTCTGGGTCGTATATGCCTGTGGAAGAATGACAGTTTGAATATCGTAAATCGGGTTGTTTATCTATTAACTCGGCTTGTAAAATTTTACAGGCGCTTAATGTGCTTTACGGTTATGATTTTATGACAGTTTAACCTCACGCTGTTGTCTTTTTTTTGTAATTCTGTAAATATAAGGAAAACTTTTTGACAAAACAAAACTAATCGGTACTAAACGTTTATGCAAAATTTTTGATCGTGTAACGGCGCCAAACACAGCCGCAGATACGACAATTTTCAAAAAAAAAAAGAAAACACTTCCAACCTAACAAAATGAAAGCATGGCCTATTACGACCCATAAACATCGTGAACGCTATATACAATGCTCTTTACAAACTTAATTCTTCGGGAAACATTTCCGCACACAGCAATCGTGTTTTTATTTTTTATTTAATATTGTTCATAATAACCATAGCTAACTTGTCTTAAGTACACTTTTTGTTTTTTAATTTCAATAATATTTCACAAGTATAACCTTTTTTAATTTTAGTTTCTACTAACTTTTATATCACTAATTATTCAGTGGACAAACTATAGTGACTTTATCAAAATGTATCAAAATGGCAGAGGAAAGAGGTAATCATCACCTACAACCAGCTTTGCCAGAGTTGGATATAAATCCCCAGGTTTGAAGATTTATAACAGCTATTATGGTTTCTGACGATATGCTTCACTGTCGTGGCAAACAAGCAAACGATCGTGTTTTTTCTCCAACAGTACATTTGCCCAATTGTTTGCTTCTTCAATTATTTTAGAACAAAAGCGTAAACAAGGTTTTTGTAGAGAAAGAAATACTGCAACTGTATAATGTCCTTATTCTTCATTTACTAAAATTGGAAAAATAAAAAAATCATAAAAATGTCTAATTTCACAACGCTCAGATAGAGCTCTGCACTTGCCGAAACTTCCAAACCCGGCTCAGCCCGGCCCGAATGGGTATAAACTAGGTGCGGCCCCACAAAAAACCCTTAACTTCTTGATCGGCTCGAGACGCTTAAGAGGTCTGACAGCCCGAAAGAAACGAGAGATCCGATTGGCCAGACGTAAGCCCGAAAAGTTGGATAGATTTCTAAACTGAGGTCCAACTCGACCTAAGCCCGAGCTTTGGGACACGCCGCGCAAAGACCCGACAAAACATATGGCCCGTGCAAGTCTCTACAATGCAGTACGAAACTCTCCCGTCTTGGTTCAGTGTAAAATAATGCTTGTCCCAGTACGTACAGGTACCAACAAAGATTGAATCACATCAAGAGCCATCGCAGGTCCGAAACCATTTGCGTTGCGCGGGTGCTGTGACTCCATCTCCAGGCCTGTGATTGCCTTGCCACACCAATTCACCAACTCGCCGACTCATGCGAATGTTGTGTTCAGCTTCTATCATTCACACTACGCCAAGAGCTGAAGAGAAGCCATATACCCCCTAAAGCCGTGCGGAAACGCACAATTGCGATGATTTTGTTGTTGTTGTTGAGTCCGTACGATGATTACGCTCGTTTGACTCGGTAAGAAAAAGTTCTCGGTACTGTGCACTACCAACATTCTTTTTTTCGGTTCAGTATGCAGATAATACTTGTCTGGGTCAATACGAAAATGACGCCGGTGCAGTACGAAAATCTTCTTCTTCGGTTTGGTATGAAAATAACTACGGTCTCCAATGTGGTTCAGTACGAGCTAGTATAAAAAAAAACGTGGTCCGCTGGGTTATGAAAATCGCCGAGAAGCCCGATCGACAGGTCCGACAAGCCCAAAAGAGCTGAACGCTAACGAACCAAGAGGTCCGAGCAGCCCGAAAGACCCGGGTGGCCCGATCGACCCGGCGGCGTGGGCCCGAAAAGCTTGATGCATTTTTAAACTAAGCCCCTACTAATAAACCCGGTCCGTGTAGATCACTGCAATTAGGTATGCGTTGGAATTACAGTGAAATTTGACAAATTTAACAAATAACAAGTGTTTACTTTTATTCGTTTTATCAAACTAGCCTGGTGCGGTTGATACGTATCTTTTAACTCTACATTAGAACCATAAATCTAAAAGTAGACACAAATACACAAGTAGGTCGTTTTTCGTTTTTTTCAAATTGAACGACAGTTGTAAATGACTGTAAGTTCAAATAAATAGATAGTTTGTTTTCCCAAGCTACTTTAATAAATCAAATAAGTAAACACCCGTTATGATCTTTTAATACTTCGTAAACATAACCTCTCATACTTGCTAAAGCTACTTATTTTTGAAGAATTTGTAGCATTTGACCCGTGTCTGCTGTAGTGTTGCCACCCGCCCGGTATTTCACCGGTAAGCTGATGAAGGTGGTTCCCGGTTGAGATTATGGAAAAACCGGTAAATTACCAAGCGGTTACTTGAAATACATTTTTTTTCAAAATTTCTTAGTGAGTAAATCTTTCAATAGTTTATATTCTTTCTATGATTTAATTAGCTGTAGAGATGTAGAAGGGTGATTAATTGCTTGATGTGTTTACTTTTTGCATGCTTGTGGTTGAGAGTGGAGTGGAATTATCCAATGGGCCCAATTACCCTGTTTTTGTTTAATAATGTTGTTTGTCTGTGTTTCTGGGGAGGAGTATTGAAGTTTATCGACAAACTTATGGCATTACTTGCTTTTTTTCCAGGCAATGCTAAGAAAGAGGCCAAGGACAACAAACACAGGAGCGGATTAGAAGATCTTAGACAAGCAGTTGAGAACGTAAAGATCTCTACGACAAGCCGCTAGATTTTATAAGGTCCCAATGACCACTCTGCGTCACCATATCAATGAAACCAGAGGTAAAGGGGTCACCTCCCAAGGAGGCTCGGGAGACGCTGGGAGAAGAGAAGTATCGGTAGAGGTAGAGAGCCAGTTAACCCATTGTCTTTGCATTTTTGAAAAATGGGGATTTGGATTAAGTAGAGACGAAGTTTTGGACTTGGTGCAGGTTTTTGTTAAAATAAGCAAATTAAAAACCAAGTTTAATAATGGCCGCCTAGGTGCCCTGTGGTTTATTAACTTTCGGAAAAGGCACAACCTTTCAGTTAAAAAGGTCCAAGGAGTGAAGCATGTAAGAATGACTGCTGTGAATCCTTACACAGTGTTTGGCTTTTTTGATTTGCTTGAGAAAGTAACCATAGAAAATAATCTCCAAGATAAGCCGCACCTCATCTTTAACTGCGATGAGACATCATTCTCAAATGATCCGACTAAGACAAGAGTGGTCGGCACCAGAGCAGAACCTTGCACAAGAACTATTACTTCCAGTGGATGTGGAAATACCACAGTTTTGAGGACTATTCAACGGCTGGAGACAAACTTCCTATGTTGTGCGTTTTGAAAGGGGAAATGTTTTGGAAAGCTGGTTGAATGACTAACCCCATCGTGCTGCATATGCCGCTACAAAACGAGGATAGATGTATGGTTCAAAAAGGTGTTTCTCCCAAACATACCTTCTGAAAAACCAGCTCTTCTGTTGTTTGATGGCCACGTGAGCCATGTATCATTACAGCTGATTGAAACAGCATAATTCTCTTAAAACTGCCGTCGCATACAACAGACGCGCTCCAGCAACTGGATGTGGCAGTGTTTAAGAGTATGAAAACAGCCTGGATCAGAAATCTAACCAAGTAGGAAAGGCAGAACCCTCGCAAGAAAATTTCCAAGAAAAACTTCGTAAGTCAACTGTTTTTGATTACATGCCGGATACAAATATCATCAACGATTTTCAAGCGTGTGGGATCTATGATAAGAAGTTGAAATTTAATCCCACAGCTATCGAAGGCATTGTTGATTCTCAAGGTCACCATCGAACCTACTGCGGCATTCACAGCCGCAACTGATAATGATGTCTCTTCTGTTGGACGTGGAAGTGAAACGAACATCACGATAGTGCCACAAGCAAGTACAGCTCCAGTGCAATATACATATTTCCTTCTTGTTCCAATAGATAAAAACTTTGACAGTCTGATAATCGAGATGCGAGATGTTTCAAACCAGAAATGAGGATGCATCTAAGTCTTTTGGTACAGGGCGCAAAAGATTATGGTAAAATCCTCACGTCAGTAGAAGCAATTAAAGAAAAGAAAGCACGTTTAGCAGCACAACAACAGAAGGTTGACATGAAAATGAAGAAACTGGAGGAAAAGAAAAAGAAAAAAAAAGCTTGCAGAAAGAGAAAAACCAAGCACAAGCAAGGTAAATAAGGCACTCAGCGTGAAGAAACGTTCATCTGACAAGAAACGTCCTCTAACAAAGGGGCAGAGACGTGGTGCTGAACTCGAAGAAGATGAAAGTTCTACTTCTGACAGCAGTGGCTCATACAGCGTTGGCGATTCCGACTCAGATGAAAATTTACGTGATTCCATCACACTTATACAAGACGATTACGTGCTCGTAGAGTGCAATGAGAACAGTACCCTAAACAGGTTATGGAAGTTAAGGATGGCAGTGTTCAAGTCAAGCACATGCAAAACAGACGATTTTAATTGGAAATGGTCTAACACGACGACATACTCTGGTACAATGACTTGAACATTATCACAGTGTTCGAGACGTAAAGGGTATACTTGACTAAGTTGCATAAGTACCTGTTCTTAATTATTCAAGTTTTTAATATGTACTTTCTTAATCTTAACTAGCTATATAAGTAGGTAACTACCTAGTTACATACCTAACTACTTATGTAACTATCTTAATCTAAATAAGTTAAAAAAAAATAAATAAGTTTGTTCTGTTCGTAAATAAGTTAATAAGTTGTATATTACTTTTTCCCTTAATATTAACAAGTTTTTAAATAAATAAATCGGGTTTTTCAGCTTCATTGGGTTGTATCTTGTGCTAGATACCCATTCACTTTGGTTACTTTTCATTTCATTGAAAAAAAAAAGAAAAATAATGAAATTTAAATTTTTTTGCAGTAAGGGAAAGACAAGCACTGGGCCCAGTTAGAAATAAAAAATACGAAAGCTTTAAAATGGAGAATACGAGGTGCTGGCCCGAATAGCACACTTAACCTTAAAAAACATCATAAGAAATAGTAAAAACCAAATTTTGATTACTTTACTACACCAGATGTGCTAACCTTAGTTGTAATTTACTAGAAAAAAGGTTTACTTAATATTGAGTGACAATAAGACGACACCAAGGGCAAAAATGTAAGGGGTGTGTAATGGAGAGTTGTGAACTAGGACCGAATTATCCGAATTTATATTAAATTGTTAGGGAATTTTCATAACTTCTGTTCCAATTATCTAGTGCTTTCAAGTGTTTTATTTACAATGTTGGTGGCGCTTTTCATACTACAGTTTTTGATATTTTTGAAATTGGAGGTTAACAATTTAAAATTCAAAGTTGAAAGTTCGAGAATATCCTTAAAAAGATGAAACGTTCCGTTTTGTTACCAAAGCAAAACGACGTGTTAATAGATCTTACACAAAATTCGTAAAAAACAAACGGAAAACGACTAAACCAAGATTTGATATAATGACATAACATTATACAGCAATGAATCGTATCAGAAATGACGTCACTTGAATCATGTGAAGTTTTTTATAAATATTTTTGTATTTTCATTTCTAATTTTTAAGATAATTATATTATTCTGAACATGTTTCAGCTTTAATTTTAGTAATCGACGCATATCAAAGAGCACAAAAACGATTAATATTCTTTAATTTAAAATTTTTGCATATTCCGTGTTACAAATTACAAAACAAGCAATTGTTCTATTAAATGATTCCAATGCATATCTGATTGTTGTAAAACGCAATTTCAAACATTTCGAATATGATGCGCGCGCGCCAACCACAAACCGACAGAAATATCAGGTGCTTGTTATGATAATGCAAATGCGCAAATACGCAGCTGATTATTATCAGCAGAAAATAACCTTCAACAGTAATGTTTATGTTTAAATGTGTTGTTTTATCATTAAATAAACATTTAGAACAGCAATGACTAGTAGTTACATCAATTTCCGTTAGAATCTGAGTTAATCAATTATATATCGCCATATCGAATTACAAAGTTGTTTTTTATTTGCAAGTTATCTGGCTTTTACCGGGCATAAGTGTTGCAATATCAAACGACTAAAACGAACCTGGAATTCAAGGTACAGTACTTAGGGTAACGCACAGACAATAAAACTTAATTGAAATTTACTTTTGTTTATTCCAAATTATTATAAAAACTTTGATGAGTACATTAGCGCTGACTGTGGAAATATAAAGAATTTTGACAACACGACAACACTTTGTCAACATCAACACTACCAACCATCTACCAACTATTTGCAGTTCTTTAGATATATTACCAAATTACCAACTTACATAGATATACAGTGTATTTCATAATGGGCGCAAATCAATTTTACACGGCAAAACAAGTATTGTAGGTATTTAATTTATTGCATTTTTAGAAAATATCTTTAGACTTCTGCCATGTGTACAATAAGAAGAAAACCTACGAACCGTGTTCTAAGGTGCTTCGTTTAAAATACAAAAAGTGAAAAAAAGAATTTATTTTTTGGAACTCATAAACTATTCTTCAGAAAATGTCCTTTACTATTTTTTATTCTACCCTCAAACTAAAATTTATCATAGTCACTAGGGGAGATATCGAAATCACTGTTTTTTTTCTTGCAATTTTGATATTTTCAAGATTGATGTTTGATTTTAAGGGACATTTTCAAGATAATTTCATGATAAGAAAGTTAACTCCATCCTTCCCCAATTGCACTATAGCCTTAAAAACAAAACAGCAACTATTTTATTGTTTTTTTAAGTTTTCTTCTACTATCTGTTTCAAAACGGTAGGGTAGGCCATGATTTAGTTTCGTTAAATTGACCGCACAACAAAAAAGAATTTTTTTGGCGAATGGCAAAATTTTGTTTTTGTAGACTGTTGCTAGTTTTTTCCTGATGTAAATCAAAAAATGTAGAACGTAATAAAAAAAATTGTTGTCAAATTATTAAAATCGTACACTCGGTTCAAATAGTTTAAAACTAACTAATAGAACTTTTTTGTTCCTTAAGTTGGTATGAGAAAAATCACTTTTTTTGGTATGTTTACACCGGTGACTTTGTTTTGAAACAATTAAGTTTGAGAACTGTCATGTCAAACACAATTTTTTGTATTTGTTGGATATTCAAGTTAACAATGTGTTAATTTAAATTATTTGTAAAACTAAAAAGTTTATAGTAGAAGATAAATTGTTTTCTTTAGAATTTTCCATTGATAAATTTTATTTCAATGTCAATAATTTTATAACTAACAAATTTTAACCTGAAAATTAAAAAAAAACAATACAACTGTCAAAATGATATGCACGACTTACTACTTAAAAACTAAGAAATAACGAGTATACTGGTTACACAACTTGATACTAGATTTTGGATTTAGGTTTTAAAGCATTTCAACACAGTATACAAAGTTATTGAGAATATTCTACATGTTATGCGTTCAGTTTTTTTGCATGAAAGTTGGCCATGAATTTTTTTGTTGTACAACTTGGATAACCTCAAAACTGTGCTTACTAATCACTGCACAGAACAGAACCTTATTATCAAATCTATTGTCTAAACTGAAGAGACAAAAATTACTAAATATGTGAATTCCATTTTATAAAAAACGACAATATTGCGTTTGTAGGTGTTCTGTCGTCTAATCTAATCTAAAATCGTTTAAAAAATCTAATCATACATATAATACCAGTTTAAACTGAAACACTAATGTTCACACTGCTAAATTCCGGGAATCTCCATGGCCAACCTAGAGTGCCTTGATATTGTTGTATTATTATGTCATTTTTCTTATGGATAGAGTGTAGACACACTTGTGAATGTCATTTTTAAAGGATAGTCGTATGCTCGTCGACTAACCTTGAATTTCGATATCAGCGTCATTTTAGCAATGGGCGTACCCCGCAAACTATGTTTTTTGGACAATCTTCTTCTTGTCAATTCTTGTTTGTTTATTAAAGTAGTTTTAACCTTCACAAATTTTATTTATATTGGAAGTACAGTTAGTTTTGATATGATCTGGTCTCAGGTGTTTTAAGCCTCAGTTTCTAGAATAAAAATAAATTGATACAACATTATGATTTGCAACATTTGGAATATCCGAAACAATCAGCATTAAAGCCCTGCACTGGCCGAAATTTCCAAGTTCGGTCCGACCCTGTCCAACTAGGACTTGACGCGACCCGAGAAAAACCCGGTAACTTTTTGATCGCCCGAAAAAGTTTGAGAGGCCTGGATGGCCCCGACAGTCCCTGAAGGTTCGAACGGTCCGAGACCTCTCAACGATCTGAAAGGCCCAAACGGCCGTACAGGCCCAGGAGATCCGAGACCCCTGAATGACTCAAGAGGCCCGAATGACCCGACGACAAGGTTGGGAAGCTGAAAATGTCAGAGAACCCTAAACGACTCAAGAGGCCTAAACAATTCAACAGGGCCGGGAGGTCCAAACGGCCCGAGACTCCTGAATGACTCAAAAGGCCCGAATGACCCGACAGGGCCGGAAAACCGGACAGATGAGAGAACCCTGACCCTCTTGGGGTTGGGAAGCTGAAAATGTCAGAGAACCCTAAACGACTCAAGAGGCCTAAACAATTCAACAGGGCCGGGAGGTCCGAACAACCCGAGATCCCTGAATGACTCAAGAGGCTCGAATGACCCGACGGGGTCAGGAAACCGGACAGGTCAGAGAACCCTGAACGACCCGATAAGGTTGGAAGTTCGAACAGCCCGAGACCCCTGAATAACTCAGGAGGCCCGAATGACCCGATCCGATAAATTTTTAAAATGAGACCCGGCGCGACCTGAAACCGAGCTTCGGGCAGGGCCGCACAGGCCCGACTAAAAGGCCCGGCCCGTGCAGGACTCTAATCTGCATTTAATTAGATTAGTTAGTTACTACATAATCAATAAGATAATACTGCTGCCGATGTGCTACGTGACTCTTGAAGGTTGATTGATTAACTGCTGGACTAGTTTTTGGGAAATCATTTAGATAATCTTTAGTAAAGCCCTAACTGACATCGATTGTTGATCGTTGTTAAAATACGTTTCACATGGTTGATAGAGGGGCAGTGATAAAACATCTCCAGCATTACACTTAATTCAGCTATACAATATAACACCGATAATTACCCAGACAATGTTTATATGTTTTATTGTTTTTCTTTGTATATAACATAATAAATTTTCTCTTGTGCAGTAATATTATTTCTTTTGGAATTGTCAACGTTACTTCACTGCACAACGCGACAAGGATGCTGGACTTTTGCTGTTCTTTACATCCGCGGTGCGAGTAGAGAGTTAATGTATTTCTTGTCTCTCTTCTTTGACAAGTGTGTCCCATTAGAAAAAGAAAATGACATTATAAAAAATAAAACAATATCAAGACATTCTAGGTTAACACTCATGCAAAAAAAAACTGTTAGCACATAATAAGTATTAACCAGTGAACGTGCAAGCATGATCATGACGAAATTTTAAAAAAAACTGATATCTCGAGAACTACTCGAAATATAAAAATTTAAATTTCATAGTCGTAT
Organism: Ignelater luminosus; assembly: GCA_011009095.1. NCBI lineage: Eukaryota > Metazoa > Arthropoda > Insecta > Coleoptera > Elateridae > Ignelater > Ignelater luminosus. The sequence goes on along the minus strand of VTPC01002663.1, from coordinate 30,361 downwards.
TCAGCGTTAAAAACCAAGTCGAAAAATTGCCATTTTTGATCCCGATAATCTCATAAAGTATTCGAGATATCGAAATACCGATTATGTATCTGTAATCAGGAGAAAATTCTAAGTTGATTTCTTATATGTAGCATGTCCTGTAAAGTTAAGACAACATGGCAACAGACAGAATTAAGTCGAAAATAAAGTAATTTTAGCTAATGTAGGTTTGGCAACTCAGCAAATGCAATATGCTAAAAGATATAACCTAACATTCATTTTTACTTAACCTCTATCTATTTTTTAAGCTGTCGATAATTATTTAATTTTTACGAATTGCAGATGAATGTGAACCAAAAACTGTACCACAAAATGATATTGCTTTACAAATTTCTATAAAAATATCGATGATTCCATTACAATAACTGTTTGGAGTGGACAGAACACATCTCTAATTTAATAATAAATGCTGATCTTTAAAACATTTCGCCATCACCAAAAATATCATTTGAAGCATTGGAACCCACTTCCATTGAAACAGCATGCACTCTCAATTAGTCCCAGAAGCTTCTGCACCTCTACCATATAAAGATTCTAGATCTGACAGTTTAGGAGAATTATTACCTGAGCAATTTCAACTCACTAACTCGCCTTATTTAAGAAATAATACTCAGGAATTGAGTTTTCTTACTCCAGAAACTGAGAATATAAATAGAACACTAAGAACTTATTTTTATCAGCCACTCAATGTACCATCGAAGGCACCAACCGGTACAGAAGCAAAATCAGCAAGATCTACAATGGCAATTTACTTTCCCATTCGTGGAAATCAATCATCTGGTGGGCCTGTATTACTTAATGCACCCAATTCTCCTTTCAGACCAGTAAGTATAATAATAATTTATTTTATAGTTTTTTATCGGTGACAGTTAGAAAGAAATTCCTATTTATGAGTATTATTCATGCAACCTAACTTTTTTTTGCAGGTAAGACATGATATACCAGCGCGACGTTACTGTTTAATATTTTGGTGTATTTTTACATTTGTGATTTTATGTGTTCTCATCGCTACCCTCGTTCATTTTTAAGGCACAAGGAAGAGAGATTTACGATAAGAAATATCATTCTTTATGTATCTTTACATGTATGTTGCTTTATGTTTAGTGACATTGACGTTGACAGTAGATTCCTGAGACAGAATCGAAGCGATTTAACCCAACTTACCTAGTTCCTTAAGTTCGCCGATTCAGAGATACAGGATGTCAAGGTTTAATTTAAAATTTCTTGTTTTTTGATAAGGATATCAAACATGAAACTACGTAAAATAGTAGGCACCTTAGAGTAACAGGCATGTAGAAAATTTCATTCCGATATCTCACTGTTCTTGAAATATTGAAAGAACAAGAAATTTTCAATTCAGCATTGACACCCTGTATCTTATTAACAGTGAACTTTAGGATATAGGTAAGTTGGATTGAATCGCTTTGATTGTGTCTCAGGAATCTGCTGCCAACATTCGTCGGTCTTACAGATTCATAATTACTTTCTTGAATTCTGAAGTACTCGTAAATATTTAGACGGCTTTGGTTCTATGATCTACATAACTGTTCTCAAAAAAAAGAACAAAAGTCTTATTCTAAGAATTTCTGTACTTACTATAAGTCAAATGAACATATCAAATGATGTCATACCATTCTTATGATTTCCAAATGTGAAAAAGTTATTTGAACTTCAAAAATAATTTCTTTTGCTACGGAATCAACATTAAGATTTACTCTGCGATAAGAGTTTGTTTTACTTGAAGATTATTTTTCTTATTGTAAAAGCTTTGATTTGTAATCCCTGAGAGTATGAAATTTCACATTTATATTAACTTGTAACAAGTGATATAATGTACTTAACTGTAGCTTTGTTAATAGTTTTTTTATATGTATATATGCATTTTTAGTGAATATTATTTTATTATGTAAATGTGCCTATTCAGTATGCTCATTTTACGCGTCCTTCTCTGAATGTTTGAGAATAGGCAGCACGTTTTACAATCCAAAGCCAGCTTTTCTTTAAAAAGTTCAACCCTTGTTAATTGAACCATAGTTTGAGGTGAATTTAACAAATGACAAAAAGTTCGGCATTTGTTTGGTTATATTTTCTGTTTAACTTTTTTTTATAAACCTGTTCATTTTGTTTACTTTCTTTTTGTTGAAAGTTATTAAATTCTTAAGGTTTTATAATATTTATAATTATTCTTATTGTGTTTTCTAAAAAAACAAATCTTATTTCTAACCAGGATAAATTGAGGAATTTTGACCTTAACATGCATTAATAGAAAACAAACTATAAAACATGATCTATTTTGTTTTTAAAATCTGCAATTACACAAAGATATCTCTGAGTTGTAAGACGTGTTGCCTATTCTCAAACATTCAGGGGAGGACCCACAATGGGCATACTGTATATTGTGAATTGTGATGTGAAATTTAAGATATTTGGGGGAATTAAAATATTCATTACTGTGATGCAAATTATTTTTTTTTGCAATAATATATGAGCAATAATTTAATGTAGTACTTATTGTAAAATCTGTGACTAGCCCTGTATATTAAACTGTTTTCATTTTATTATCAACTCTGAAATATAATATATGTATAATTATTAACATATGAGTTTGCATCTCCTAATAGAAAAACCCTGTAACCATGTATAAGATATATTATAGTATCAAAACATATACAAGTCCCTACATAAACATATCGTGAAATATTTAATTCATAAATTTTGCTGCTCTATATTTACACTTTTTAATTAATATCCAAAGTAATAATTTAACAAATTAACCCAAGGTTTTAATGTACACCCATTCAACTGGGGACTATTGATTATTTTTAAGATCAATAAAATAGGTAAATAGAACTGGCTAAAGTTATTTATATGCAGACAGTATACAGACAATTAACTAACCATGTGACGGAATTTAAAAATAGAATGTTCCAATTTATGCTGTTAGAAGAATTTTAGATTCAAATAATCACATTTTCAAGTATGAAAATATTAATACAATTAACTTTATAATTCTTCTCCTTTCTTTTAAGTTAACAGAAAATGTATTTTTGTAATTTATTTGTGAATCAATCATTCCTTTACAAGAATTAAATTTGCTAGTTTTATGTAAGTATTTCCTGTTTTACAGCTTTGTAGTTATTTAAAAACTGTTTCAATCTTTTAGCATTTCATTTTTAATATTTAATGCTTTAATGAAAACATCAATAATTTTGGTAAGTAAAACCTTGTTATTTGATATGTTTTATGAATTATTTTAACTTGATTTTAGTACAATTGAAGAAATTTTAATATTTTATATAATACAATCCCATATGAATATAAAAGTGGGGAATGCAGGCTATATTATAGCAGAGTGAAAAGTTAATTTGGTAGTGGTGTCAAAATATTTGCACACATAACCTAAATTTATTCATAACCTTTTTATACTTATTTACAACAAACCATCCAGCACAAATGAAGAGAAAATTCTAGTTTTATTGCGAGTTTGGAACAGAAAATGGAAAAGCCAAATCTTGAACCTGTAAGTTTTATAAATTTCATATTCAATATAGCAATTCGATTCTAAATATTTTTTTACAGCCAACACCTTATATCAGCTCTGTTGATGAAGGACAGTTTGTCCCTGGAAAAATTATTAGAATTCAAGGTTTAGTACCTGGTAATGCATTCAGGTAAAGGATAATATTATTACTAAAAATGCTAGGGAAACCACTTAGAAAACTAGAAACAGATAAGTTACTATTGAGATTAATGAAAAATCAATACTAGCTTCTTTGCAGCAGTTTTATCTTTACCAATCTAACTTCTTGTTCCGCTTATTTTTAAAATGCACTATTATGGTTATTTTTAAATTTAATTGAACATTTCTTTTAAATTGTGAAAACGTAAGTTTTCCTTCAATTTATATTTTTTGCGCATATTAGCGGAGACTACGCCGCTAATTTGTAATTTTATAAACCTTATTGTCAAAGTGACAGTTCTAACTTTAAAAGTTAATTTACTGAAATCAAACTTTTAGGTTATGTGTCTGTCATTTAAATGTCCGATTTGTTAACAGTACTGAATTATTACCTTTTAATCTTATAATAATTGCAATCCACAGTTATTACTATTTGCAATTTAAAAAAAATATCTTATAATTTAAAAACGAACTGAATTAGCAATTATAGGTTAAAAATTACTATTTTTAATTTAACATTAATCTAACCTCAACATTTGACAAATGGCTATTTCTGCTGTTGCCACAACTACAAAAATTGAAAAACCTATAGCAATTAGAAGTTGATAATTTTAAAGGAGTAATTTATTACTATTCTTTCTTTTCCCAAAATGTAAATATTAAACAGCCCAGTAGAAATTTTCATATGGTAATAATATCAAAAAATCGTATAGGAAAATTTACTTTTCCAGACTAGTCCAAGAAAAAAATCACTTCCTAATCCCAAAAGAGGTCAGACTCAGAATGACTTTCCATCAGACCAGGCATTTTTATTGAAATCATTATTTTTTTTGAATAAGATTCACGTATGCAACAATTTATGAACATTTTTATAAACTTACAAAATCTACAAATAATTTCCATCACATTTTATTGCAGATTCACCTTATACCTACAATGTGATTCTGAAATAATCCATCGTACCGATATAGCCTTACAGATGTCCATACGATTACATGATGGTTTTATTTCATTAAATTCATTGCAGAATAAAGTATGGGATGCAGAGTTACGCGGACCGCTATTTCCAATCGAAAGTGCCAAGAAGTTTGAAATTATTTTCGAATGCGAAATGAGCAAGTATAAAGCAAGTAATTTATACTTTCCTTACTAATAAAATACTAAACATCAGTTCTTGCAGGTAATAATTAATAACCAGCATTACTGTGATTTTCCACAAAGAATACATTATGATGATATCACTCATCTAGTAATAGATGGTGATGTGATTATCAGTAAAATAGCTTATGAAACAGCTTCGAAACCTATAAAGCCGAAAAGGGGAAGCGTAGCAGTGAATACCGCCCCTGTCAGTTTCGAACCTATTTCATATTCGCCTACAGGATGTGATCTTGATAACTTTGACAACACTGAATCTGTTGTTAAAAGGCGACGTTCTTACGAAGCTGCCATATATTCAACTCAGGGAGGGTACGTTGGAGCACCGTATGCTACAAGTACCCCTACTTTAACGGACTCACCTCGTGTGAGTCCAAATATATCACCCTATCCCACTAATGGGGATGCTGGTACACCTTATTCGGTGGATATTCCTGATGATACTAACGCACAGTCAACTATACCTCTTAATAGAGAGCCGTCCGATTTGCGACCAGTAAGTAGTTTTTATTTACAAAATCTTGCATTTGTTTATTGTTTTGTTTAATAATTGCAATTAAATTGTGGGGATTCGTTGAAAATGCTGTTTTACATTTAAAATGTCTCTCTGTATCTCTGTTTATATATAAGACCACTGAACCATTCACAAAATGTATGCATGTTCAATTGCACATTAAAATCTTTACAATCACATTACACATACACTAAACACAAAAGTAAGTACATATTTAAAATCATTTATGATTATTGAACTTAATTGTTTATATCGGTTTAAAAACACACCTAAGGATGCTAACAATATTTTATAAAGGATCAGCAAAAATGTGATAACTGGTAATAATTATTCTTCCTCTATAACCTTTTGTTTTTTATTCAATAGTATTTGAAAAATAAAATAAGCCCATAAAATTTCTTTATAAACCATTCCTTTGCAAGATTATAAACAGCATCTTTTTTCATCTATCAACAACTTTCTTTTGACATTGACAACAAACTTCCTAACCTCATTTCTTTGACATTGACAACTAACTTTCTAACCTCACTTTGGCAATTTAATAAGTTGACAGATAAATAAATTGCCAAATTAATATAATTAATAAAATCAAAAATAAAGTAATTTACTAAATTCCAACATTAGTTTTTATAAAAATGTTGCGATACTTCATTTCTAATTTTGAATACTAAAATTCTTGTCTGAAAGGTTGTAGATCTGATCACTTTCAAGGTGGTTTATTATATAAACTTTATCGATTATTACTGTTATGTTTGTTTTAATAACAATTTTCCAAACACTATCTAGATGAGAAAGATTACACAAATGGAACAGTTATAACTTATGGGAAGCTTCAAAAGCCGTGTGGTATAAACATAAACTAAATTTGAAACTTAAAAAAGATGTATGATCATTAGAAAGTGATACAAATGATATTGATCATACACCGAGATATTTCTTTAATTTTGATTTATTTCTAATAATCAGGTTAACTAATTATTTAATTTTTACAAAGTTAATACGTTTGGACGGGACTCAAACCTACAATCTTTTATTAATTAACCCAAGTATGTTAAAAATATCTCTGGTAAATAATTATGCTATTATTATTAATCAACTATTAAATTCTTTATTTATTGCACTTTCGGTTTAGCTGTGACTTTTTGTTTGCTTAGCTCACACTATTAAATTGCATTTTTATGTGGTACTACAATTTTTAATTAATAATTAACAAACTAAAAATAGAAAAAACATAATTTAAAACTTGAGTGTGAAAGAGGAAATAACTTAAATATGAATTTTTATTTTTAGGTAAAAGATTCTGATTGGAGAAAATGCTGGGCGAATTGTTGTGGAGTTGTTATTGGTGGTATCTTTATTTTAGGCTTTGTACTTTTATATCTTTAAAGCTGATGACAGTCCATATCTCAACATATTCGAGATCATTAAACCAGTATTATGGTACTTACAGATTTACTGATCTTTCTTTTTTATGATTATTACTACTGTTGTTGTTATTATGGCGATAACCATTGGCAAGCGCTTAATTTTTAAAATCTTGAGATTGTTGTATCTGCTTTTGGAGTGCTTCAGTTTGATTTTTGCATTTATTTGAAAATAATCTGTCTGATAATTAATACATTGTTTATAAATAGCGTGAGCTAAGTATTATTATTATTATTATTATTAAGCTGTTCATGTTGATGAGATTACATTTTGACAGAACATCTTACAAAATACTTTAAACATGCATGCGACAATATTTTATTTTGCAATTTTACTGCAACATATAATATTTAACATTATGTTGTTTATGGCTTGGGAATCTTGGACATACTTATCATGGAATCAATTTTAATAGGTGATTCCTTTTCTTTACTATTATTATTGCTTTCAGCTCGATTGACTTAACATCTAGAACTAGATATATTATTTAATATTATTCTTCTTTTACAGAGTAAACTTTTGGATGCCAAATATTGTCAAGCTTTCTACTGCTTTTGTACGTACGTGATTTTTGGAATTTTCATATTTACGGGTTCTTTGCTTAATAAAAACAACAAATGTATGGCAAAATATGAATTTGATACTCTGACTTATCATCAATTCTTACAAATCTTAGCAACTGAATTGTGACGATGATAAATATATAAGTGGTGTTTTCAACTAGAAAGAAGGAGACAGAGAATTGTTTTATTTTGTAATAATAATATTTATTAATGTTGAATTTTGTTGTAAATATTTTTTATGATGATTGTTATTAATATAAGATTTATTGAAAGAATTTATCAGTGTTGTTATTTGCTTTGGACTTTTTTATCAAGGTCTCAAGGATTGGTTAAACTCTATTCAAATGCTTTAAAACTAACCAAGCGGGCTTTTTGATTTCTTATGTTGGTATGAGATAAATCACTTTTCTTTATACGTTTAGGTAACAGTTCGATATAGCTACCCCTAGGATTTAACTTCTACAGTAAAAATTCAACCTTACCAATGCATGTATATCCATTCAGAGAATCAAAAGACACCTGGGGAAGGCCTCTCCGACGCCAAACACTTGGAAAGTTTTTAAAAAAACTTCTAAAATCGACGAATTTGACACTTCACAAGCACACCGACTGCCATGACACCATAATATCGCGGCTACGTTCCTATTACCACAATTTCCCTAAATCACCTGGAGGACGTTGATGAATTCATTCATTCAATTTGGCTCCCCACAAGATTGGGGTGGTATTCAATAAACAATGAATGAATGTTTAATTGCTTCTAATCTAATCTACCTGCTGATACCAAAAACTTACTCTCAAAACGGAGCGTTCCTAGGGTTAGCTATATCGAACAATTACCAAATATTATTTACAAGAAAATTTAATATACTTGTTAGTTACATATATGGCAGTAAGAACCGAAAAAGACATAACCTTGAAAACAATACAGCGCATCCCAAATTGCATGCTGATGGCTTAAGTACGCATTTCTCGACAAAAACTATACCTACTGCGCTTTATAACTTTTTTTCCTCAAGTGCACCGTTTCTGGGATATAGGGTGTCGAGGTTTCATTTAAAATTTCTTGTTTTCTCAATACAGAAACATCGAGAATGATTACAAATCATATAACCACGAAATTTACTGTTGGTTAGACAACACATCTTGCACTATTGGCAGCTCTAATAAAAATAATTATCCAGTGGCGTAGTAGTATTGAATATATGATGAAACTACTTAAAAACTAAATATTTCACATTTATTATCACACTTTGAATGCGTAAATTTCTAAAGTCCAATTCACACTACGCGTACAATTATTGCATGCAATCCAGTTGCACGCGTTTCCACTATTCACACCATGCTTCTCGTCAATGCCTTAGCATCCCGCGTGCTGACGCACGAAATTAGAACTTGTTTGATTTTTTTCTGCATTTCTAGTGAAAAACTTGTGGTGTTTTTATTCACACCAATCTAAAAGGACAATGTTGGTAGTGCTTATTTGTAATGATACAACAAAAAAATAAAGAGGTATTTCGTACGAATAAAGTGTATTTATATTAATTTTACGGATTAACGATTAATATACACAGCACCAAACAAAGAGAGAATTAGTGCAATTCATAAATAATAATAATAACTCAAAAGGCTAACCTAATACTAAAAAAAATTATAATCACAGCAGTTAAAACAAATTTATAATATAAAGTCCACTTAAAAATAATAACTAATTAAAGAAAGAGTTTAATCAAAGCTACAAACACGACAGCACATAAGCAAAACACACAAAAACCTACAAACACCAACTGCAATAACTACCAAATTAGTAAATTGTAACGGAGCTTCGATAACCTAAAAATGATTCACAAGATCGAGCCTTTTTCAATGTAAAAAAACGCATGTGACGTTTTTATTTTTATTCTGCTAAATATTGCCAACATATTAAAACCTTATGAAACCATAAAACCCTAAAAAAAAAGCTAGCATCACATGCAGTGTGAATAGATCCATGCTTCTTCACGTAGCTTCAACTAAATACAGAAGAAACGCACGCAATAGTTGCATGCGTGAGCACGCATGTGGCACGTGTAGTGTGAATCGGGCTTAACTTACCTCGATTAACTCACAAAAAGTAGATTTAGTCTTGAAAAGAATGACCTTTAAATAGAACAAAAAAAACTGTAAGAAGCACAAAACAAATAGACAACAAAGAATCACAGAACGCACACACGCTGATGTAATTTTAGGTTAGAAAGGTACTCAGGTGGGCGTTACTCTGTAGTACGGCCAACGTCAAAAAATAAAATTTTGCGCCACTTTTAAATTAGTGGTCGCGTGGCTTGTAATCATTTTAGATATCTCTGTATAAGCAACAATAAAGATGAATAGCAGGGGTTGGAACCGTCATGGTTTAGAGATTCCGATTCTGCAGATTTCGGTTCTATAAAAATAATCTTAGTGGTTCCGATTCTGATATTGATAGGGACCAGCGTATAGATATTGATCTTGCCGTAGTACCTAATATGTCTCCACCACTATCTCAGCGTATCCAAACTTCAAGTCATTGAGTGAGAGGACACCGAGAAAAAAAGCATTGCGGCTTAAGATTCATTCATTACAACAACAAGTTCAGTCATTGAGGAAACAGCTGCAGATTTTCAACAATAACGCTATTGTTATGATTTTGATTTTTAAATCGAACTTTCATAGAGAACCAATCTGTCAAAACAAAACAGAATGTAAATTGGTTCCAGCGGCTCTAACAAAGTATCGGAAATTCATATATAAGGTGGTTTGTGGGAAAGTAAGCCATTTCAAATCATAACAAATTAATTATGTCAATGGATATAAAAACTACAAATTGAAATTCAGCGTAAGTCAGTCCTGGATTATTTAGTAATTAGTTTAGAAACATAAAATATTTTCAACCTGTACAATAAGTTAATTATTATAGTTAACAGTTGTATCATATTGCATGTAATTTTGACTTATTTTATTTAAATTTTATAAAACAAGAGAAATAGTATTAATGTAATTGTCGATAAAAAAACAATAGTTGTACATAATACATGTATAAATAAATAATTTTTTATAAGTAATATGAAAACAACCAATTTATTTTTTTTTTATTTATTTAAATGTAACCATTGAAGATAGATATTTGTATACAAGAACAATAATGTATCTAAAATGTATTGTGATAAATTTAATTTCTTTGGATATTTGTGCATGATTTACATCCTCATTTTTAATTTAACACAATGCCATTATAAATTTGGTAAAATGAAATTTAATAACAAACAATGCAATGGTAGCCTTTCTAGTAATTCATAAT